>MU158797.1:209385-510940 GCA_015888305.1 Antheraea pernyi
GCCAGGCCCTGCTGCCACCTTTCGACGGCGTCTCCTCTGAGACGCCGTCTCTCCGCCTCTACCTCCCTGGGAGCCGGGGGCTCCCCCCTTCGTTTCCTCACCGCCGTGAACTCGTACACGGCGGCGAGAACTCCTGCCTCCAGCTCCCAGGGTAGGGAGCCGGCGAGCACACAGGCCGCCGCCGAGGACACCGTCCGGTACGCCCGGATCGCCCTCAGTGCCACCGTGCGCTGCGCACTTCGCAGCGCGCGCACGTTGGCGGCACTGAGGGCGTTGGCCCAGACCGGAGCCCCGTAGGCGGCCATCGCTCGCACGACTCCCATATAGAGTCTGCGGCACCCGGCACCCGGTCCCCCTACGTTGGGGAGCAACCGGCCGAGTGCCGCAGCCGCCCCAGCAATTCGCGGTCCGAGCCCCGTAAAATGGGGCCCGAACCGCCAGCGCCCGTCCAGGGTGAGGCCCAGATATTTCTCGCTCTGGCTTACTAATTTTTGTATTTGTCTCTTACCTGTCGTTTTTCCGTTGCATCCACTTTGAAATCACAACGATTCTAAAGAAGTTTCACAATTACGATAATTATTATTATATATTATTATATATATATTATATAATTATTATATTCGAATGTTTAAATATAATTCACAGGAGACAAGCTTCAGCTATATAACAGAGGGCGAAAGAGTTCGTACCAAAGATTCAAAATACGAGTGCATTATATTGCAAGGCGAGAAGCGTGAAGCAAACACTAGCTTGAGTCTTGCAACTTAAGACTCGATTTAAGGATCCCAATGATTCAACATTCATTCAGGTCGGCTAGCCTGTAAAATTTGAACCTTCCCGAACGCAAAAGAGGTAGAGGCCGCCCACCTTCAACTTGGTGGTCAAATATTGCTAAAGACCTCAAGAAAGCCCAGTTACAAGAGACGACAGCCTAAGACAGTTTAGTTTGGCGTAAAAATGTGAGGAGACCCGACCCCAAATAATGGGAAACGGGATGGACAAAGAGAAGATAGACAAAAAAGATATAGTTGAGATTAGTGAGTTACAAACGGGCAATAAGAAGAAAACATTCTTTGGCCGATGGCATTGTAAAGTGACACTGTAAAAAAAGAAAATATAATTAATTTGGTTCTCATTAATAAAACCACATTTATGATGGATCCTGGGAAGAATTTTAGAAGTTGGTAGAGCCACGCTGTACTATTATTAGTTTCAACACGAATGGATCGGCTCGCCCGGGGGAGTACAACCGTCTCACAGGACACCGACGTGAAGTAACAGTGCTTGCATTGTTGCGTTTCGTTCGGTCAGTGAGAGCGACGGAGGCCCATCTCTCCTATCCTTCCCCCTTCCCCAATCACAGGATGAGAACGCACTTGTGACTCCCCTGGTGTTGCAAGTGTCTATGGACGGTGGTGATCACTTAACATCAGGTGACCCACCTGTTCGTTTGCATCCTATGATATAAAAAAAAATGTTAAAATACATGAGAATGTTTAGGTTACAAATCATACCAAATAAGTACTTACATACGACACTACGAGTAAATAAATCGTTCACTGTTTCAATAGATCCAAAACCTTTTACGATTTAAACAAAATTTCTCCGTAGTAACTCTTATCTCAACATCGTCTCATTTCTGTTTCTGCAAATCTCAATATAACAGATAGTAACCCTATAATTCCCTAATATAAGGGAAGGGGAAGTTCCTTAACCCTTGTGGCATCGCCGGGATTCCTCGGTTTAGTCGCACGCTGCATATATATTAATCCACAATTCAAACGCGACATGACTGCCTATTACTTTTTAGTAAATGTGACACTCGGGTATGTACATCGGCAATTATTTTTCAGTTATAGAATTAATAGTAGATATAATCAAGGCATGTCACTTAAGGGGTAGGAAGAACGTACTATCGTTCAGCTATGTAGATTTTGACCGAATCCTTTTCGAAATGTTTTATTTTCTATTGACCCTCTGTGTGATAATTACCTTACTTATTTACCTTTAAAATAGTGAATGATAGAGCTATTTTTTTTTGTATTTAAAAAGATCGACTTAACTATGTTAGAATTCATTCAAATTGTGTAATGATTATTTACAATTAATTATATTACTGTTATAGTTAATTAAATTTTAGGCAACATTAAAATACTAAACGTAAAGGTGTATTACTAAATTTTTTTCTCCAAACAGGTTTTGTTCTTCATTGTAACAAATCAGGCCTAGAAAATGCTGAAATACGAGCTGTAGTGTTGTGACCTCCTTTTGCTTGCCTTTGATAGAAAAAGAAAAATTTATCAAACAATAACCTCAAGCGCGCTCACGTTTTCTAATATATCACACGTCACACGACTTTTAAAACGCTGTGTTTTGGATAGAGTCCAGAAAACATTCAATTTGTAGAATATTCTCATCACTTGGCATCGTGAATGCAATATTCGGTGGAAAACTTACGCATTGCGGCTAAGCGTCTCGTAAACATTAGGCGTATCTGTGATGCTAACTTGGTTTACCATGCATTAGAGTTTACAGTACTGGGAGGTATTTATGTCGAGTCATTGGGAGATAAATTTGATATAGTGTTTTTATAACGACACTGAAACATTGATTCAATAGTATTAGATACTACAATAAGCTCCGTACTCATAAGCAGATTACCAATCAAGCCAAAAATTCGTTCAAAGACCGTGTAAAAAAAAGTGATATTGGTTCACATTGTAGATTCTAGCGTTTAATCGTTATCTCATTTGATAATAAATTACGTCATGATCCAATATACACTAAACCTGGAGGGACTGGCCTCAAGACGTGGAGAAGAACCCTACATGGGACACTCAAAGGCCCGGAGGAGCTTGAGTAGTATCGACCGCCCCGCTACTAACGCAGTGAAACAGTGCCCGATGGCGACTCCTACATACTAAAAACTCCACATTGAACCGTACGCCACACTATGGGAATGTCACGGGGTAGCGTGAGCGAACTCAACGATAGCCCCGAGTGCAGGTGACTTACGTCACATCCGACTGCCTCCCAGTCTGCCGAAACCGTGCAATGGAAGGGCCTCTCAGCCTCTTTCCATCATGGGTTCGGCCAGCAGCGGAGAGGAAGGCCCCTCCACTGCTCCCACCAATATTTTTTTAATGAGTTTTTAGCCTTATCCACCTCAAAATCTCAAGTGTACCTCAACATATCCATAAGTACTTGGTGACAGATTTTCAACTTTCCGAATATCATGTAAGCCTACATTATATGTATATATATATGTAATTTATAAAAATATAATATAATTTATAACGTTATATAATATAAATTACATTTCTTATAGACACTTATCTAAATATTTTATCCAAGGTTAATTTAATAGCGGTAATCAGTAAATAGTTTTTTTTTTAATAAAAATTATAGCCCACAATTATACTACGTAGCGTGAAGTAGTGAACTCTTAAAACTTGTCAAACATTTATTATGAAAATGGATTCGCGAGCGCAAACTCGTATTAAATTTAAAAAGTGGACCAGCGTAAGGAGACCATTTAAATTCACCGCGTTAAAAATTAACTTTCGTTTAAGCAGATCAAATAGCTCTTGTTTCTTTTTATTCGCAATAACCATAATATAAAACCCATTAGAAGTCTTGTCGTTTACATCCGTATTCCGACCCGATATCATTATAATAAGTCCTGAAACGTGCTTAATAGCGATGTGTCAGTGCTGCCATCTATTACTTTAATCGAATAGCTTAAAGTAATAAAGCATTACAGAAATACGGTATCTCAGAAATGTATTGAACTCAAATATTATTTGTTATTTATGAACAAGTTATTTAGAAAGTACGACTGATACTAAAATTTAAATGGAAACAAAATGACTAAACAAAGTGCCATCTATTGTCGAGTAGTATAATCAAAAGTATAACATTTTGAACTATTATAAACAAATTCGGCTCAGAATGTGACACTAGATGGCACTGATTAATATTTAAAATTATATTTTATTAAACCTACTGATTTGAAAATCTTTTAAAAATACATGAATAATGAACTTATATAAACTATAAGGAACTATAAGGCTTTGAAAATTGTATGTATTTGTCTATATCTGACACTAAACGGGAAACCTAATTTCGACTATATTATTCGTCAAAGAAAGAATTCAGTGAAAAACTTTATTATTACTACACTACTCCGATAATTCTTACGATATAAAAAAAATGAAAATGATTTCTTGAGTTGTTATTTATTTGTTCCACAGCTAATTTTAAATACATTATTAAATATAAGACTTCTTATTTTAGCTCCTGTAAATATTAATTTTGGCTACGAAATATAATTACTCCGAGTAGATGCAAAATAACAGAAAAGGAATACGTTAAATTAAATGAAAATTGCCATATTATTAGATATTAGAATTTAAAATTGTGGCAACCGTAAAATGAATCAAAGTACTTATGGAAAAGGAATAACAGATTCTCTTTAAAAAAAAATATGAGAAAGCAAATTGCTTTAGAAACGAAAGAGAAGAATATGACAACTATTTTATGATCTACACTTAATATTATAAAGCTGGAGAGTTCGTTTGTTTGGTTGAACGCGGTAATCTCAGGAACAGTTTTAGATACCTCATTTATCGAGGAAAGCTATTTATCATCACGCTAAGACCAATAGGAGCGGAGCAACAATGAAGAATGTTTTAAATTAAAACTTTAAAACTTATAATTAACAGTTAAAACACTGATTAAATCTTATAAGTTTTAGTATGTTTTTACTATTGTAACCCTGCAGTTGGAATAATCTTATACATTCACATAGAAATATTCTTATGATTCCTCGTAAGAAGAAATTTAAAAGTGACATAAAATGTGACAAAAATTCATATAAGAGATTTGTTAAAAAAAAAATCTTGAATTCTTTTAAAAAGTCGAATGTGTGTTGCTTGCCTTGGCCTTACTAGATTCCGTCGATCACAGAGCTCGAAGACTTGTCAGTAACGAACCACTGACAGCAACCAAACTGCAACCACTTGAATATCGACGTAGAGTCGCTTGTCTTGTGGTATTTTATCGGCTACACTTTGGGGAATGTGCACAAGATCTGCACCAACTAATTCCACCGTCTCCATTTCATCTCAGGACTACCAGACGCCGTACAGACCCTTATTCATTCGCGGTTGACATACCCTTCATCCGGACGAAGTGCTTCGCTTCGTCATTTATTATGCGAAACGCGAAGGAGTGGAATGCGCTGCCTGCGTCTGTGTTTCCTGAAGCATATGATGTAGCAACCTTCAAAAGAAGAGTGAATGAGCATTTACTGCGTGAACGCGTTACATCCTAGGCCTCGTCCTCACTTTTACCTCAGGTGTGACTGAGGTCATGCGTCGCACAGTGTATTATAAAAAAAGTCAATAGTTTACTACAATTTACAAGACCTTTTTATCTGGTATTGCCACTGATACTTACTGCTTACCTAATAAGTTGTACAGCATCGCTGTATATTTGTACCATAAACTTTGACTTAATAAATCTTTATATATACATTCTTATGGATTTTTTTTTCAGTTTGTTTCTAGTTATATAATTCTATTTTATCCACTTCAAGGTCATAATATTCTCTTATCTTTGCTGTTAAAACATAAACTCCCACGGACGTGTCAATTTCATATACATAAATACCAAGTAAATGTCACAAGGCGTGTATCATTATGCAAATATTCTTAAAACACACTATAACTAGCCTACTGACTGATATAGCATAAGCTCACAAAAATGCAAGGCTCATTGAATACCATGTTATACGTGCGTTTACGTAACAGCTACAAAGGACTGATAAATATGGATAGGCCGTATATGCAATGGTAAAAGTTAACTTTGCACGTATCTTATCATAGCGTTTGATTAAAATGGGTTAGCGTCTTCGAGCCGAGACAGAAGGTTATTAACGACGTGTCTTATATCACTTTATGCATTTTTCGCCTAATTTATATTAATTAATATCACAGACGACGTTTTAAAAGATATACCACAAGTTCATTAGCATCATTATGTTGCTTGGAAACTAGTTTTTTTTTAATTTCATTAATTCTAATCTATTTATAAATGATATTAAAACACATCGCTTTTCGTGTCTGTGGTGGTTAAACTGCAGCCCGTGGGTCGCATGTGGCCCGTAGTAGGTATTTATGTGGCCCGCGATATAGCAAACAATCTTTTCAAACAACTAGCTGACCCGTGCCCTCTCCGTTGGGCTGTAAACATTTATAAAAAACTACTTTTTGTGATTTAAATATAAAAGTTAGACATATGCTGTCCGTGTCTCTTTTGTAGGCATTATCAAGCTCTACAACTTTTTTCTAGAACTCAATCATACACTCTCATCGTTAAGGCAGCGTTCGTAAGAATCCTTTTCGTTCGACTGTTTTTTCTCAGATTTACTATGCAAATCCAACTACCACAAAAAAGTATTTTTCGCGTTAATATATAGCCTATGACACTCACAAATAACGTGGCTTTCTATTGGTAAAAGAATTTTCAAAATCGGTTTAGTAGATCCATATATTACCCCCTACAACCTCACAAACTTTAACTAAATGGAAGTACGTGGGATGGGATTAAGAAATACAGTCTGTAAAAATAAAAACGATTAATATGTAGTATATATACATTATGTATTCATGACCACTTCCATATCGCTACTTGCGTTGTTAATATTTAATATCCAATATAATAAATTCATTTTATTATTAGAATTAATTCTTAGCGAGAATAAAATTACTTAAAGACACTGCAGTCCAAGAGTGTTCTCACAAACATATACTCTTTTCAATTAATAAAAGCGAATAGCTCAAACAATTATACTAATTCGTCTTACTTTAAACATTTGCTAAGTCTAAATCATGAACGTATTGCATCATGTATGATTGTAGCGCTACAAAGAGTGTGTCAATGTATGAGTTTTAAACGGAACCAACCAAACTAAACTAATTTCTACGTTATAGGAAGATTTACTCAAAGCTTTTTGACAGCAAACGGAAGCAAGGCGGACAACTTCTTCGGTGTTTTTACAAAAAAGTTAAATACGTATTGAACCCTGGCTTTAAAAAGGTCTCAGATTAAATGCACCGCGGTCGCTGATGTTTGCCATCTTGCTCTATTGTCTCGCATTGGTTACGTTAGGTTAGACTTGTGAAAAAGGATAACGCGAACTTGCCTCGGGCGAGCGCTGTGCATTTATTAGGAAACTTTTTAAAACCTAGTATTTAACTTTTTTGTAATAACACGGCTTAGGTGTAAAGATGTGCTGAAGCGCCATATTAAAAGGTGTGACATAAACCCTACACAATGAAATAATCTAGTAGACGAACGCCTGGAATGGAGAGCTCTGGTCAAATTTAGGCTAAGCAATTTTGAAACCTGTCGACTTAACTATGCTTGATACCAGACGATGAATTGAAAGCACACCAGCGGCAATCAATTAATTATCTTAATGAGAACGATTTCCTTACGTGCCTTCTAGTGCACGCACCTTCTCCAATAAAATTAGCTGAATCAGCCACACCAGCGTCGGAGCAAAAAAATCGCTGCAATTTATACTACCTTTAAAAACCATTTTAGGGGTGTAAGGGGTGTCGAATAACATAAGATTTGAGACACCCAAGCCAACCTCGCCTGCACGTGGTGCACCCTGCTGAATAACGAACGAGGCAATGGCGTAAGCGGGGTGGTAGGGTTTTACAGCCTGACTGGGTCGCAACCACCATGTATATGGTGAAAAAGCCCGTCGTGATTCGCTTCTGCGGATCGCATTTCGGGATCAGCCTGTTCATATCCAGCTTTGCAGGCCGGCATAACAGTAGCGACCAGCGATGGATAGTGTGTCACTCTGTGGTCGCCATTGTTTTTGGATTGTACTGTGCTTACCATCTGGCATAGTGCAGTCACTTTGTCGAGCTACAATTAAAAAAAAAGTCAAAGCAGTCGTAGGGACTGCCGACTGAAGTGAAAACTCAAAAGAATGGATGAGAGAATGTCTCCTTTTTGTCCCTTTCACATTTATTGGCACTCCAAATAGTAATTATATACTTTTACAAACATATGATGGGCTGCACAGTCTCAATATAAAATATGAATATTAGATGTACACCGGCTCCTATACTCCGCATTACTAGTTTGACGCAAGCCGCGTAAGAGCAATACGGTCACGCTTACTAGCATGTCATGTCGCGAATTATAAATTTATCTTCTACCATACCACTCGACGCGCATAAACATGTTTTCACTTCAAAAATAACGCACATAACTAAATTTTAAAAGTGATTAATAATTCCAAAAGTGTATATTATTTAGAGCCATTTTAAAAACTTCATAAAATTTATCAAAACTATAATATAAATGAAGCAGCCTTAACAAGAAATTCTAAAATTTAATAATACCGACGTGTCTGGTAACAATAAATTCCTTGTTTACGCGTCACACAGTATCATCTTTCAACGGGCATTTATTTATTTATTGACGTTATTTGAAACTCACGATATAATAAACATTATTTGTTATAGATATCTACGTGAGTCGTCCTTTTAATGTCGGCCATTTCAATCGTTACATCATTCTTGTTGACACTGAACGCGATCGGTGTAAATATTTCTATTACCCATTTATATTGATAGTGTGGTCTTACTTCTGGCGGCAAATCATCATTTTTCTTTTATTTCTTTTAATTTTGTCAACCAGTCTAATACCATTGTGGATTATTTGATATTAGGTAAAAAATGCGATCATTTTAATGAACTAATGTTATGGTAGCCGCCTTTTTAGAACTTCCCAGAGAGTTTTTCTGGCAAGTCAGAATCCATGCTCCGTGGTATTATTTTCCATCCACTTGATTTGTGCACCATAACCAAAGTATATTATGTAAAAAACAACAAGATTTAAGATCCAAGAACCCGCTAAAAATCCTTATTTTATCTTGTGGTATTTTATCGGCTACACTTTGGGGAATGTGCACAAGATCTGCACCAACTAATACCACCGTCTCCATTTCATCTCGGGACTACCAGACGTCGTACAGACCTCCATTCATTCGCGGTTGACATACCCCTCATCCGGACGAAGTGCTTCGCTTCGTCATTTATTATACGAACCGCGAGGGAGTGGAATGCGCTGCCTGCGTCTGTTTTTCCTGAAGCATATGATGTAGCAATCTTCAAAAGAAGAGTGAATGTGCATTTACTACGTGAACGCGTTATATCCTAGGCCTCGTCTTCACTTTACATCAGGTGTGACAGAGGTCAAGCGTCGCACAGTTAATTATAAAAAAAAAAGTTTTTCTTTTTGTTATAACTTTTTTATTTACGTCACGCTTCGCCTGAACCGAGCGTGCAAGCGAGAGGGTGGAACAAGCGATAAGGAGGCGCAATTGGGATACGCGTTCGGCTTATGACACATCTATCTCTATATGAAATAATTCAATTCATGAAAGTATGCAATTTTTCATCAATGGTTTTCTTATGACGTTACGTAAAATTATTGTCCATGAACCGACTTTACAGACAACCAATTTTTTTTCTTCAATTTCTTTAACATTATAAAGATCGTAAAATCTTCGCCATACTTCTAGGAATTAATGCAATAAAACGTAAATGCAAGTATATATAGAAATGCAATAAAACAATTTTCAATACGTTTCAGTTACGACTCTGACCCATTTCGACCATTTCAAGCCATAAACAAGTTATTGATTAAGCATAACTTTATGTTTGTATTTACTGAAGTGTTTCATTTATCAAGTTGAATACAAAAAATGTAATTACTTACGTAATTAATTTATATTTATAAATGTTTCTATTTCATTATTTTTAGCATCCTTTTGTCCATTATGAAATAAACCAAAAACAGCAGAACCAATTACTATTTTGTCCAAGTATTAAACACGCTTACAAATATTCATAGTATTGACCATGACAATGCTACGCTAAAGGTTTAAGAAATGGCCGAGAAAACATACTTTGCAGTATACATTTTTTTTTTTTAAGTTGTCTGTATTATTTTGATTTTTGTGAAAAAAATTGTTGCAGATGTGTAAGAGATTTTATAAGTGATAACATAAATTTCAACCATTTAAAAAAATGTCTGTCTCATCTATCTGTCTGTTTGTATGGACATGCATCACTGCTAAAGTAGCGGGTTCATGATAAAACCTTTTCAAGAAAATTATAAAGCATATCTTCGAGTATCATTTAGTTTTCGTTTCATTAAACTCGATTTGGTATATCAAAAGTTATTGTAATTTTAATGACGACGCGACTTAAGTACGAGGGAAAATTAGATAAGTAAATGGACTTAATACATTCAGATGACTTTATTAGTCACTGTTTTTTACGTAAGGTTCCACACGTGCTAAGTCACGGAGACAGCTGGTAATTTATCTATTTCAAATAAATTTGGAACAATACATACAGTTTTAGTAGTTTATTTATGAAAGCCCAGAAAATTACTGGTATAGCCATCAATATTATCCGATACGAAATATATATAAGAGTTGTTGAGGTATGTATGCTTGGTACACATACATGTTTCAACAACTCGTATATGTATGAATAGTTAGTTTAGCTTAGCTCAGATAGGTCGGAGGACGGGCAGGAGGAGGCGTCAGTTTGACCGCCTCCTCCCTCTGTAATCGGACCAGGGAAGATGGGTCGGGGGGCCCATCTTCCCATTGCACAGGTCCGGTGGACGCAGGAGACGGCCGGTGTGTACACGGCTGTCTCCCAACTGGACGGGGCCCGGCGGCGGCGCTTTTACTGCTGGGCCAACCGCTGGGGCGGCACGATGAAGTCTATAGAGATCTCGTGCCGCCCCAACTATAGCGGAAGACGTACACCGTGGGGTTTTGGTCCGTGCGAGTCGGACATAACCCACTCTCTCCCCCGAGAGGGTGGTGTATCCATAAGGGATTTCCCCACGATAAAAAAAAAAAAAAGATAGGTCGCGAATTGCATGTATCAGGCAACAGCCAAAGCCGAGGTGTGCCGCGCACCCTTGAGTTAGTTGTCAAAATAAAATCGACTGAGTGCCTTAAGCGCTCGCCTAAGTAGTCCGGTGAAGCTGTTAAGACCTTGCTTGGTCAATAGCGTAGTCAGTTCGAAAAAAAAATGGTGTAGCCATCGTTGTTATTGACTTATAGTGTGTCTTGCCACCAGGCACACTTCAGTCAACGTATAAAAATAATTGCAAATTTCTTTAAAATTTATAAAGGGCTCAACCTTATTTTCTCGCTCCCAGACGCACCGCACCCTATCCACCCACAATACCGGCGAGTTCAAAGCGCGTTACATAAAAGGTTTATTTTTAATTCTCGTTGGGTGTGCGTATCGCGTTGCGTTCTCCATTCATGAAACGCCATCTTGGAAAGATTGTAATAATGAAATCGTTGTTACGTCATCGCTACAAATATTATTTTTTATATTTTTAAATAGGACCGCACTGATCGCAGTCATGGTCTCGTTAATTGATAATATATTGTGTATACAGTTATCGCGTATTGACGCTATAAAGAGATTAGAAGTAGGTAAGTAAAAATGAATTCGGAGTTTGAAAAGTGGCCGCGGATTTAGGGTTACCAGGATCTAAAATACAAAAGTCAGATTCGTTGCTATATTAAGCCAGATATATTTCTGCAAAAGTTGGACATATTTTAAAAAACTGCATATATTTTTTTAAGAGCTTTGTGCGAATTTTTTTCGCTGGCCTATTGCCGTCGATCAGTGTACTCTACGAGTTTCACAGACCTAACAAGAGCCGGATAAGACTTTAAAGAGAGAGATTTTGCAGGTAAAGCCGGATGCCTGGATAAGGCCGACGTTCCTATAGTATTTCATTGGTTGTACCTTTAGCAGCATGTCTGCTGATAGCTGATTCGCATGTCTGGTTGTTTTTTTATACCATTGGTGGCAAGCAAACATGCAGGTCACCTTATGGTAAGTGATATATATATATATAGCTTTAAAAAGTATAGTGGTCGACGATAATAATGTGTACCAAGCATACATACCTCAACAACTCTTATATATATATATATATATATATATCAATATATATATATCAATATTATTTCTTTACATTAAAAATTAATAAATCTGTCTGAACTTTTATTTATATATAAGTTCACATATTAATTATAAGTTTTCACTAATATCGTCTGGGCATAAGCGCACCTTTTTTGTATATTTTATTCAATGACGAAACTCAACACATAATGATGATCAGAAGAAGTATCGGTAAAATAAAATATTTACTTACTCCTCATATAAACCATGAATGTTTAGAAAATACTGACCAATATTTTGACTACAGTGCACAAAAAAAATTCACTACGGAGATTCTAGGTATAAATATTTCGAAACTGTAAGCTGGTTTTACTCCATTGTTATTTGTAAATAATGGCTAACGAATCGTAATTGTATTTACGTTTTATTTGTAAACACCGTCTCGTATATTGGCTGGGTTTAGTTTATATTTGTCTCAAGTCGGACACTGGATCGCAGCGCCAATAAATTGCATATTTGTATATGTGTATCTATATATTAATACGTGAAGCCTAAACTTTGTATCCCTTTTTAACGGAATTGGGCGCACGGATGAACGTGAAATTTCGCATAGTTAAAGTTTATATGGCGGAGAAGTGCAGAAACCTATTTATTTTATATAAAATGCATTAGAAGTACATTAAATTAATTAAAATATGCATTACTCACACTATTGCTTCAATTTTACACAACATGTATACACATGTAAATAAAAAAGACATTTTGACATCTGTCAATAAAGGACTTCAATAAGGGTTGTGAAGGAGGTTGCTATGCTCGACTGTATGTATTATTTTACTCTTACATTCCAAAAACCCTTTTTCATTCTACATTCAACAATGATATTATAACATACAAATATTATTATAATATTTATCCCTTTAAAAAATCAATGAACTATGGTCGAATGTCGACCACTGGGCGCCCACTAGTACTAGGAATTACCTTCAACTTCGTCTATGCTGAATTACTATATAAAACTCCATGGTATTTAAACATAGGCCAGTGCCACCTAGTGGTGAGTTACAGTAAAGTGGGTAATATAAAAACATTCTATACATATAATAATATTTTATATATTTTATACGTGGTAGAGCCACGCTGAAGCTATTACTGGTTTCAACATAAATGGGTTGGCTCGCCAGGGGTACTACCATCCGACCCACAGAAACACCCACGTGAAGTAACAGTGCTTGCATTGTTGCGTTTCGGTCGGTCAGCAAGAGCGCTGGAGGCCTACCTCTCCTCATCTCTTCCCCCCTACTTCCTCTTCCCTATTCACCCCCCCTTAACTTAACTTAATACATTCAGATGACGTCATCAATCACTGTTTACGTAAAGTTCTACACGGACGAAGTCTAGGGCACAGATAGTTTTATATAAAACCCTTTAGTGTTTCAACTTTACGATGTTGAGATTCATCAATTTTAATACATAGAAACTTGAAATCATTTTTATTGACTACGTCCTTCGATTAACAATAACTAGATAACGGGTCGGTGCGAAAAAATACGTCTCGGTAAATAAGAGCTCACTTGAAATGTGTGCCCTTATTTTGTTTAGTTTGTTTGAAACATAGCCAATGTAAGCCCGTTTCACACGCCGCAGTGTATTCAAAAGATGCAAAAATAATACCCGGAAAAGCAATTTAACGGCCGGAGTATCTTACTTTCGCTAAATACATGTTGAGTAAGTTATATTTTAAGCTTTAAACTAACTAATAATATCAAATTTTGAACAAAATTACCGATTTTAAACCTGTGATACAAATGTTTGGCCTCGCCCCTCACAAACACGCACAATAACGGGAAAACGTACTTTATTCAATACGTGTTAAGGTTGAATTCACACTAAATGTTGTTTATGTTGTCTTTTCATTTGTGAGGGGAGTAATTTATTACTTTGCTCGTTTTATCTATTTTATTTGTGACTTTATTACAAGGTGTTATGGTTGTAATTAGGTTGAACTTAAAACAGTTTTAACACTTTTTTCTTAGTAAGCAAATAGCTACACATAAGTATATATTTACGCGGTCGGCTTTTAACTTCGATTTGTACGTAACCCTTTATCTTGTTATTGTTGATCGAAGGTTTTACTATAATAACATGACAGACGAACGATCAGTACCAGCCTGTCTCTCAAAACAGAGCGTGTTCACGCCCACGCCCGCGTAACCACAGATCACGCCGCCGTGGTCTGGGGGTAAACTTCGCTCCCGCACACTTGATTAGGCCCCCCTCGGCAGCGGCTCAAGCCTAGGTCCGATCCCTCGGACTGGAGCCCTTGAGTACGCTGCTCGCGCGATACAGTGAACTCACCAACCAATACATCACTGCAACAACACTACACATATCACCTCCACGCACGTGCACGCTCACACGCTTACACATAAAAAGTGGATGGGTTTTTTCTTTTTGTTTTTACCCGTATCGAACTGAAATAGTTCAGAAAATTTTCCGACACAAAAATACACATAAGAGTTATTGAGACACGCATGCCTGGTACACATGCATGTTTCAATAACTCATATCTGTATGAATAGTTTAGCTTAACTTAGGTTAGCTAAGATAGATCGCGAATTGCATGCAACAGGTAACGGCCAAGCCGAGGTGTGCCGTGCACCCTTGAGCTAGTTACCCGAATAAAATCGGCTGAGTGCCTTAAGCGCTCGCCTTAGTAGTCCGGTGAAGCTGTAGAGGCCTCCAAAAAGGCCAATAGCGTAGTCAGTTCGAGAAAAAAAAAAAAATATTGTTGATCGAAGACTACGTCACAGAAATACAGTACCAGTAATAGTCGTGAAAATAACCCATTTAAAAGTAACACGTTTTTTAACTTAATAAAAAAATAACAAGAATAATATGCGCGAAGACTTATGAGTCCTCTTTGTTTGAACTAAAATCGTTATCGTTACTATATATATATATATATTGGTTATTTTTTCATTCTAATGTTGGTAATAAACAAACGCCTTTGAACCTAATTCACAAAAAACTAATGATCTATCAAAGCAGAACCTATCTATTTGGTAAAATACTGCTAATATGATATAACGTTAGGTGTCTAGGTTAAGCTCATGGGAAGAGCCAGCAACATAAGCCAACTGCGAAAGCCCAACCCAGAAGAGGTGGAGGAAGAAAAATGAAGCCCTTGCAACAGTAATAGTGCATTACCCGATTCGAAGTTGAGGCGGCCCAGCAACCGAAACCGATCGGGAAGAAGGAAATAATCCTAGATGCCCTTTGAGACATACTAGCCTCCAGCGCTGGAGGACACAAACCCAACAGCTGTGCCTGACTGTGATGATGGATTACTAGTAACCCGTTAGTCAGAGCACTCAGGCAGATTCTCAGCCGATGGGAAAGAGGCGGCTCGTTAAATCACCACCAATGAAGGGTGCATAGCACTGGCCAGTTTCCTCGCCAACCCCATAAGGGGTAGGCTGAGACGACCTCTGAGTGAAAGTAACTTGCCCACGAATATCGTTAAACCTTAAGGTGAAGGTGTATAAAACTATAAGACTCGTCAGGCTGTATGGATCTAAAGGTTATGAAAGAGACGCATTAGAGAAAACTACTTGTGGCAGAGTGCGAATGTTAAGGTGGATGTATGGTGTAACTAGAATGAATAAGATTAAGAATGAGTATATCAGAAGAAATTTTAAAATTGCATCAGTGACACAGAAGTTGAGAAATATATTAAAGTGAACGGATATAGGAGTAGTGGAATTGAGTGAAAACCCCATGGGATTAACTACAACTTTGAATATAACCTCGTATAACTTTAGAACCAGTCAAGTTAGCAAAAATTCACAAGAGACCTTTTTTGTAAAGTGTTAAATTTGCTACAAGAATATTGTGTGTCGATAATCCGTTCATTAGTTCATGACTTAAAAAAAAAAAACAAATTATTAACAGAACTTTTCTCTTGTTATTTCTATGTAAAACATTGGCTGTCGCGAGGCACGGGTTAGTTTTAAAATTAAGAGCTACAATTTGGGACCAATACTTTTTTATATAGTTGGAAAACTATTTAGAATAAAAACCACCCTGATAAAAGGTGTGAATACTGACTGAGATCACTCACTGAGATGATATATGACAAGGGAGAGTGGAAAAGGAGAACGTGTTGTGCCGATCCTACTTAGGTCGGATAGTGGTAAGAAGATGATGGTGATGATGACCACTTATCCATTCTCTTTTCGGGGTTTGTATTTGACAACCCTAGTTGAAATGAATTTAATTATAATTTCCGATAATCTTAGATTAGCTCAATAGTTGTACGCGCGAAACGTGAGTAGTTTCCAGAAATATACGAGGCTTATCGCTTACTAGGAATTCATAGGATGACCTTACTAGCGGTAAACTATTAGTTTAACTAGACGAGTTGTTTACAAAGTCTATCATCTTTCACGTGTAGTTGTAAATTTTTCGTAATCGCTTTTAAACTCTTCAGCTAAATTAATTCGCTGGGTTTTTTGTATGCTATAGCGTCCTTCAGTTATATTATCTGTTTAGATCTATGAATAACGTAACTGTACTTCTCATTTCGAATGGTACCGACGTTTCGCAGGCGTAGGCGTTTTCTGTGCAGTTATTACTTTCTTTACAATATAAAATTAACTCGCATGCAATTTGTCACAGGCTTACAGTAATCCGGGCTGTGCGTTCTTAATGTACTTTTTAAATTAAAATGTTTCCATATATTTAAAAAGTTAATACAAACTTCTACCGTGAGTATTTACGACACAACCTGTTTTTTTTTGGCAACCAATGTTCTTGTAGATTATTACTGCGATTATCGAGTAGATAATGATATTATAAGTTTCTAGCGATGATTTCAATGTTCTAACAAGACGATGGCACCTCTCCAGGGAATTTTTGTGGCAAGTCAGAATCCACGCTCGGTGGTATTATTTTCCGAACTTGTACACAATAATCGAACTATATTACTTAAAACACCACCAATATTACAAAATATAGATCAAAATAACACAAGATTAGCAATCAAAATAAACTCCATTACATGGCTTTCCAAGATCCCGCCAAAGACTCGCCCACGCTGTGTTTCTTTTTTTTTCAAAACGCTCAGGTTCTATTTTTAAAATTTTAAAATTACAAGTATATATGGCCAGTAGTCTAAAATTAAAAATAATAACGTTGTGACAGAACAAAGAAGATCCGCCTAAGTGTATTAGGTATATAGTGGATATAGACTTTGGTTTATTGGTTTATATCCGTTGTATATAGAATTACCTCTTTTAAATTAAGAAACATTTAATTATATTGTGATATCTAATAGACAATAACTATCCAATTTGCCTTTTAAGGCCTTGTAATGTGGTAATAAGACTAAGTAACGGTGGGAAGGTTTCGACTGCATTGTGTGTCTTGTAGTGAACGAGCGGTATAAAATTAAAATCGGCAAAGTTATTATTTAAACTTTGTTATTGAAAAGAAAAACACTGATTAAGTTTAATTGTATTCCTGAATAATTGTGATTAACTTTTTACTGTCATATTTGGGTGAATTTAAAGCATACAAAATCAGTAAAATTAACAAAAGATTTCGTTTGATATATTTATTTGATTTTATATTACTTATTTTTCAAACAAAGTTAATTTTTTCAATACAGATATTACAAATGCAACACATATGAGTAAGACATGAATATATACAATAAAAACTGTGTGTGTACTTATGTACACACGTTAGAAGTTATAATTCTTTGGCGTAACAAGATAGAAATGTTTTCTAAAATTTTATCTTTCGCCTTATTCTACGTTTGTAGAAAAAAGGACACTAACAATAGAAAAAAGGTATTTTATACATTGAAAGTTTTAATACCATGAAATACAAACAACAAATACAAAGAAACAAAATGTGGACTATAGCTAACTTCAGGGTGTCGGTTATTCGTGACGGTGTGCGCGCGCATCGTAAAAATTTACTCTCATCATTTTTCCCTAACACACCAAAAGATGTATAACTTCAAAAATAAAATATTGCGAGGTACTAGGTGGCTGACATTTCTTGACTATATGTGTTATATGAAAGATGTAGGAGAACTTCAAAATAAAATCGTCGGAATATTCAGAGGCCATAACAACAGTGCCGCCTATCGAGTCTATCGGTCAAGGCTGTCATAAGGCCTACCGATAGAAGTGGAAACTCAAAACAATGAAATAAATTTTGTTCTTTTTTAAATTTTCGTATTAATTACTAGCCGCAACCAGCGACTTCGTTAGCGTGGAATAGTTACTTCGGACTAACGCTCAGGCAGCGGAATCTCTCAAGAGAAAAAAAAAATTTGAAACATTCTTCATTGACGCTCCGCTCCTATTAGTCTTAGCGTGATGATATATAGCTTATAACCATCCTCCATAAATGAGCTATATAACACTGAAATAATTTTTCAAATCGGACCAGTAGTTCCTGAGATTACCCCCTACAACGTCACACACTACCGTAGTCCGTTGAAGCTGTGAAGACCCTGCCGGGTCAATAGCGTAGTCAGTTCGAGGAAAATAAAAAAAAAGTCACACACTACTCACAAATTCACAAACTTTACCTCTTTATAATATTAGCATAGACTAATATAGATAATGTGAATGACAATAATTACATTACAGAATTTGTTTATTGAAATTATTATCATATCTATGGACACTCGGAGCAATAATTATATACATTTTTATAAAGTCTATTAATCAATGAAACGTATGATGAGCTGCAAAATATAAATATTACATGAGTAACGAATGTCGCGCAAGCGCAATGCGGCCTTTCATGCTCACAATGGACGTCGTGACGCAAAATTACAAATTTATCGCCTGAAGAAGTTTTCACTTCAAAAACAAATCGCTAACTACATAATGTCGTGATCCGTAAAACGGGAGATCTGATAATAAAGTACATCACAGAAAAGTTAATCATATGCGGAGATTGAACCCGGGACCTCTCGGCACAGTAGTATCATCACCATCAGTCTGTAAGAGACCCACTCCAGGGCTATAGACCTAATAATAATAAAAGGTATAAGCAAAATCACTACGCCAGCCCACGACATATCGGCAATTTGAAACTCTGAGAAATCCACAGTTGTATATTTTCCCACAAACAGTAGTACTACAAGAACATTTCTCAGGTTCAGGTTTCCTCACGATGTTTTCCTTCACCATCAGCCGATACTGTTACTAATTTAAATTAGTAAATGTCCGCGAATTCCGAAAATTCGTTGGTACATGGCGGGGCTCGAACCTGCGGACATCGAAATCATATTACACCGGTCAAACCTAAGCCACCACGACTACGCAGTAGTATAGAATCCTCTAATTTATTTTGAAACGGCTTCCGCTATAGTATCAATATTGTGGTCAGGGCGATTTTACAAACACACAAGTAACAGACACAATATTCAACCACGACAATTATTAATGGGACACATAAAAAAAAATGTTCTGTGTAGGATTTGAAACCACAACTCTCACCGCGGAGTAGTCTGTGCAGTCAGTATTGCCTGTCAGTCAAAAATTTTAAATAAATTCACTATTTTTCATGGCTACACGTTTTCTAATCGTTCCTTATAAATTTATTTAATTTTCTATCATTTTTACAAATAACGTGATATTTTATTTAATGTAAAATTAAGAAAAAATCTTACATATTATACACTTTATCATCATCATCTTCTTACCCTTATCCCACCTAAGTAGGGTCGGCACAGCATGTTTTCCTTTTCCACGCTCGCCTATCAGATGTCATCTCAGTCAACACACCTTTTACACACATATCATTTTTCACACAATCCATCCATCCTTTTTTCGGTCTTCCTCTACTCTTATATCCATCGACCGTCATCCTCAAAGCTTTTCTAGTTACATGGTCTTCATCTCTCCTCATAACATGCCCATACCATGCTAACCTATTACTCCTTAACTTGTCTGTTACTGGTGCTATTTTCAAACTTCCTCTGATATATTCATTCCTAATCTTATCCATTCTAGTTACACCACACATCCACCTTAACATTCGCATCTCTGCCACATGTAGTTTTCTCTCATCCGTCTCTCTAGTCGCCCAGCACTCAGATGCGTACAACATTACTGGTCTTATAATAGTTTTATACACCTTCCCTTTGAGTTTCAAGGGCATTCGTGGGTCACAAGCGACACCAGACACCTTTCGCCATTTCATCCACCCTGCATTTATCCTATTCCTCACGTCCTTGTCTATGCAACCATCGTTTTGGATCAGAGAACCGAGATACCGGAAATCAGAGCAGGTTGGTAAGGCTATACCATTTAAAGCTATAGGAGAAAAGCTGGATGGACCACCGAAGTCGCAAAACAAATGTTCAGTTTTTAGTCTACTGATTTTCAAACCAACATTCTCCAGTTTTTCTCGCCATTTTACCAGCCTACTCTGGACCTCGGTAGCATCTTCGCCGACAAGAACAATATCATCAGCAAACAGCATACACCAGGGTGTCTCCTCCTGTATGTCTGATGTTAACGCATCCATAACAAGAAGGAATAAATAAGGGCTTAAAGCTGAACCCTGGTGCAAACCTACAGCCACATTGAAATTATCGGTAACTCCAGCTTCGGACCTAACGTGTGTTTTGGCTTGACTGTACATACAACGAATAAGTTGTAGGTACTTCTCAGGCACTCTTTTTTTTTTCAGTGCCCACCACAGAACATCTCGGGGTACTCGATCATATGCCTTCTCCAAATCAACAAACACCATATGCAAATTCTTATGTACACGTCTGTATTTTTCACACAGTTGCCTAAGTGCGAAAATGGCATCAGATGTCGCACGTCCAGGCATAAACCCAAATTGATTCGGAGTCACTTCAGTCTCATCTCTTATTCGTCTCGCTATCACTCTTTCCCAAATCTTCATACTGTGTGACATCAGCTTTATTCCTCGATAATTGTTACAGTCCTGCACATCACCCTTATTCTTAAAGATAGGCACTATTACGCTATCGCGCCATTCATTTGGGATCGCTTCCTCTAGCAATATCTTATTAAAAAATAAAGTCAGCCACATCCACCCATCTACTTTTAAAAACTTCCATACTTCAACCGGTATGCCATCTGGCCCAACGGCTTTTCCGTTTTTCATACCATTCACAGCTTTTCTTACTTCATCCTCACTTATTTCTTGTACAACGCCTAAATTTGACGGTACGGTCTCTAACTCTCCGGTCCTGTCATTTTCTTCATTCATCAGTCTTTCAAAATATTTCTTCCAACGACTCTTTATGTCCTCATCATTCATCAAAACTTTTCCTCCATCGTCTTTTATACATTTAACGTGTGTAATATCTCTTGTATTATTTTCTCTTACTTTTGCTAATCGATACAAATATTTTTGTGTTTGTGAGCTCTCTAGTGATTGGTACAAATCATCTTGTACTTTAGCTCTAGCAATAGCAACTGCCCTTTTTGCATTTCTTCTACATTCTACATACATTATTCTCTTATTTTCTTTAATCGTACTATCTTGGTCTTCAATACATTTCCATTCATTGAAAGCAGTTTTTTTTTCTTTCAAAGCCTTTTGTACGTCTTCGTTCCACCACCAAGTATCCTTATCTATCTTTCCTCTTCCTTTCGTTACACCAAAAACATCCTTTGCTACGTTCCTTACACATGTTGCCATTTCATTCCAACATTCATTAACAGTTTTCGCTTCCATATTTTCCATTTCTATCATTTTATTAACAACTTTTGTTCTAAATTCTTTCACATACTCATCTTTCTCTATTAGATACCATTTAATTTTGGGTGGAGCATTCGCCTGATTTCCAGCAAGTTTTAATTTTATTTTTAAATCTAACACTAATAGACGATGTTGAGTAGCTAATATCTCTCCAGGCAGAACCTTGCAATCTTGCACTATTTTAATATTATTTCTTCGTAAGAGAAAATAATCAATTTGGGTAGTGTGATTACCACTATTGTATGAGATTAAGTGCTGGTCTCTTTTTTGGAAAAAAGTGTTAGCTATGGCAAGGTCAAAAGCAACTGCAGCTTGAATGAGATTTTCACCTTCTTTGTTTTTATTCCCAAAACCCCAGCCTCCATGCACTCTCTCATAACCTCCACTCTCTCTTCCCACATGCCCATTAAAATCACCTCCGATGTAGATATCCTCATTCTGTGGAATATCAATCATCACCCCATCAAAATCTTCCCAAAACTTTTCTTTTACAGCCTCATTACACCCAGCTTGCGGCGCATACACACTTATTATATTGACCGTCATCTGTTCTATCAATAATTTCACCAATATTAATCTATCATTTACTCTTTTTACATCCGTCACACATTTCTTAAGCTCATTGTCTAATACAATTCCTACACCATTTCTCTTACCGTTCCTCCCACAGTAGTAGAATTTATATCCTATACCAATCTCTCTCGCTTTCGTCCCTTTCCATTTCGTCTCTTGCAAACAAGCCACATTTATGCGTCTTCTTTGCAAGACATCAGCTAATTCTCTTCCTCTTCCAGTCATTGTTCCCACATTCCAACTCGCAAATCTCAACCGTACATCCCGAATTCCTTTCTTACTTTGAGTCCTACCCTGAGTAAACCCTAATCTAGTTTTCATACTTAACATGTTGTGAAGTACGATTTGACTTAATTTTTACGATCGGCCGCCTGCCTGACATCAACCCTCCTTGGGATTAAGACGTAACGCCCTAAATACAATAAATCATAATACTAGTAGGATAAATATTGAAATAAATATATATTTATTTACTATATACGGAATAAAATTTAAGAACTAAAATAAAATAAAATAAAATAAAATGCAACTTCCTTTCCACTATTGCTTCTTAGCAGCACAAAGCTTATGGCAGTAGCGGTCCTTGCTCAATATGATAATTTATGCACTCCGTACTATTCCTTATTATATCACTCCGTACTATTCCTTATTATATCAATCCACACTATGTCGGTATATAAGGGAATTTATTATGAAATATTCCAATATTTTCGCTATTTATTGCCAAAAACAATTTTTTCCAAAATTATAAATTAATTTAGATGTTTTGAAGGCGAACGTCAACGTCATTACAACGTCATTATATTATACACTTTATATATCAGTTTAATAATATAGCGTAATACAGTCTATTCTTATATCACACTAGAGGGCACGGCGGACGTTGTCCTGCCTTGATAATAAAAAAATACGAAAATTCAACCGCAGCGCCACCTACCAGGTCCCATAGTGAATTTAAATCATTCTTGAATCCACCGGAACACAAAAAAAAATTATCATAGTCGGTCCATCCGTTTATGCTTCTCTTACACAGTCACACACAAACGGACAGAAGAATTATATACAAATGTAATGACTAGTGGCCACTTGTGACTTCGTTCGTTATGGAAATTATGTGTTTTATTTGGATTCATAGTGGCCTGTCGGTTTTTTTTTTAAATTGAAATGTTGTCTTTAATGCTTAGCCCATACGTAAAAGCGTAATGATATTGTAACTTATATTATACTTTGAAACATAGAGTAACCTAGTTGCGAGCAGTCTGAAGTGATTGAAGTGTAAGCGGATTCATAATTCTATGCCCAGAAAAGTCTTCAACGCTACCGTGAAAGTATTGTAAAAATCAGCCGTTCCAAGGATTACCTCGGACAAACAAAAAACATATATGCTCAGATTCATATGCTCAAACTAAGCACACTTTTCTTGGAAAATAATATATTTCGTGTACTATTTTCGTTTAAATATTCTTGTAACGTTGACGAATATTTACAACATAACTTGATCGTTCCAGAAACGCGATAGTCATTGAAACTGAAAGTGTATTATGTTTTCTCGACACGTCTGACTGATGTGAAAACCGATTTCATGCGTTGAAGCCGGCCGGCGCGCGGCGCGACCGTCGACTTGCCAGTTCAGCCTCGCGGCTTGCGCTAGTTCACCGTCAGTTCATTACCGTCGACCGAGAAGTGTGTTCGTACGCCTCCCTCACAAAATATATAATACGATAATTGAAAAAAAAATTCATCAATTAAACACGCTTCAATTCGAATGAAAAAGTTTAACGAATTATAATAAGTTACGTGTTTATGTCATTGTGAACCGTGCCTGTGCTACCTTGCGCTCTTCCACGTTAGAAAGGTAAATATGGAAGTGTTATAATTGTTATCGATTTGTTTTAATTTTAATGAAATTTATAAGAAATACGCTTGTGATGATATATTCGTGAACATAAATTTTACATTGCAATTCTGCGTAAAACTTGTTTTAAATCATTTCAAGGTATACTAAATATAAAAAGTTATTCTTTAAGTAATTTCCTCGCCATTTCTTTGAATATTTATTATTCGGTTATATCAAGAATATAATGTAACATGATTAGTATAATTTATTTATTAAAATATTACTTTACCAGCTATTTATAAATGGAAAATAACAAATAAACATTTCGAGCAATACGTGCCTTTAAATGACTTAATTAAAGTCAACTTTTATGCTATTTAAAACATAAATTATTAAACTAAACCTACGGGATTTGTTTTATATTTAAACTAGTTAGTGTCAGCGGATTCGTTCGAAACAAAATTGTTTTAACTATTTTATTATATGTATAAACACCGAGAGGACTTACATTCCTATAACAATATTTTTAATTTGTTTTGTTTTAAGCTTTTGAATGTAACTATGCGTAAACTTGAACTTATGGCCATATATTATGTTGATTATACCTGTGCAAAATTTTATGATAACTGGCAAAGCCTTATGGAATAACGTAATCGTTAGGTTAGATGTTTCTGAATGAAATCCAAATAAACAATAGTTATTTCCTATTGTATTTATAGATATACTATGTATGTACGAATTGAACAATAATGACCAAAAACATTTTGCGTTTTCGAAAAACGAGCCGTGTACCACATAACTGCATTATCAAATACATTGTACGGCTATATTTATATGAAATTCTTGAATGAATCTATGTAATATGATCTGCAGAAGTGTTCAAGTTTGATAATTTCATATCTAAAGTATAAGTGATAAGTGCCGAATTGAATGTTTATAATAATCGTTGCCGGAGGAACGTGTCTAGTATGCGTGCGTAGTCGCTTTAATACGCACGTACGTAATCCACGTTTCACGACAAAACACCTGTTGAAAATAACACTAACATAGAACGTGTAATAAACGATATTTTTATTCAAACGAATTACGGTCCGAATTGTAAATAACGCGGTGCGCTAATGAGTTTTGCGGTATAATCTCAAACTTAACGCGATATCTTTAATTACTGTCGCCATATTTTATAACAAACTAGTTGTCACCGCGACTCTGCCTGTGCTTAGGGTTCATCCAATAATTACGTGAGGCGATTTTGTGTATTTTTTGAGTCACCTACCGCTCTGGTGATATTTCGTGAGATTTGTCTCGGTCCGTCTCTTCTTCATTAATTTACGCCTAATTTCACGCGAGATGTTTAAAATTTGTATTTTATAGCATAAATGCGTTGAATTTATTTAAAAGAAACACACATTCTCTATTATTTTTTATACTTTTGCTTTATTTTTGAAGTTGTACCTACTTCTTTTGGCGCGTTAGGGAAAAATGATGAGAGTAAATTTTTACGATGCGCGCGCACACCGTCACGAATAACCCTTAAGTTAACTATAGTCAACATTTTGTTTCTCTGTATTTGTTATTTGTGTTAAAGCTTTCAATGTATTAAATACCTTTTTTCTATTGTTAGTGTCGCTTTTTCTAAAAACGAAGAATAATGCGGAAGATAAAATTTGTAATAAAATTTATAGATAAACTTATTAATATTTGTTTCAAATAACCGCACCATTCGATTTTTACAAACTTTTATAAACACCTTGTGCCAGGAAAAAATTTAGGTTTTTTTTTAGATTGACATCAGTTCTAATTTGAATAAAGTGCGAATCTGTAACAATATTTACAAACAGAAAATAGTGCGATATCACATTTCAAAAGGTGACTTTTAAATTATTTACTTACTACTTATGCACGTTACTAATTATAAATTATAAATATTTGTATGATCAACAGGTTTTTAAATAAAAACATTAATATAATTTTGGAATTCTAAATTTAATTAGTCGCTCGTTATAGTAATTAGTAAACTTGCAGTATCCCGGTTTAACATAATCTTTAAATATCTATAATCCTCGCCAAAGTTATTGACCGCTCTGAATATGGATGCGCTGAACATAAGTATAAATACGTATTATATAATATATAGCTGTGCCCACGACTCCGTCTGCGTCGAAATTAATGCAAAAAACAGTCTTTTGTTTACTATATCTTACATACTATATAATATAAGTGATATAATACCCTTATTTTTATACAAGACTAGCCGTTTGCGTAGAATAGCTACTTTGGGCTAACGCCAACACGCAGTGAAAGCTCTCAAAAGGATAATAATCCTGATTTTAAACATTCTTTATTAGTGCTCCGCTCCTATTGGTCTTAGCATGATGATATATAGCCTATAGCCTTCTTCGATAAATGAGCTATTTGATACTGCACACTCAAATCGGGTCAGTAGGTCCTGAGATTAGCGCGTTCGACCAAACAAACAAACCTTCCAGCTTTTGGGGGTGTAAGGGGTGTCGAATAACATTATAAGACTTAAGACACCCAAGCCAACCTCACCTGCACGTGGTGCACACTGCTGAATAACGAACGAGGCAATGGCGAAAGCGGGGTGGTAGGGTTTTACAGCCTGACTGGGTCGCAACCACCATATATATGGCGAAAAAGCCCGGCATAGTGATTCGCTTCTGCGGGTCGCGTTTCGGGATCAGCCTGTGCATATCCAACTTTTCGCAGGCCGGCATGACAGCGGCGATTGGCGATGGATAGTGTGTCACTCGGTGGTCGCCGTTGTTTTTGGACCGTACTGTGTATACCATCAGGCATAGTGCAGTCATTTTGCCGAGTGACTATTAAAAAAAAGATTACTATAGATTGATTTGCGTTTAGTTACCTACTCTTCTCTAATCTTCGTACTTAACTCGAATCCATCGAAGCCATCTTTCAAATTACAATAACTTTTTATAGAGTGGACCGATTTTAATGAAACCAAGAATAAATGTTACTAGAGTGATGCTACTGCAGTGCAACAAGACTTACACACTGATGCGTATCCAAACAAACAGACAGACAGATATTTCTAATAATGATTGAAATGTATTGTATTACTTATTCCTCGACACCCGCATCAATTTTTTTCACAAAAATGTAAAAGACACGTTAGATTTAAATTCGTATTATATGTATAGATATAGAAGATGCGTGATCGAGATAACTTATAAATAAATAAATGCTAATTTAGTACTTGCCGATATATTCAGAGTGGCCAAAAAGATTGATGGAGAGTGTATATAACACAACTACTGTATCATGATTCGTCCCACGTATTGATCTAGTTCGTAACTTGATTATTTACATTTTTTTCCCATTTACGACTAATTTTATCGTTATTGTCTAACCCCGTTTAAAATTACATAGTAATATAGTCATTTGATTTCTATCTCATTTCTAGTAACATAATACAATAGCGGATAAAATATGTTATTTTCCTTACAGTTAATTCCACAATCGATAATTTAGTTAAACGATATAGCAATACTAGCTGATCAGGCCACGCGATGCTGTGGCTCAGTTATTGAAAAAGAAATTCAAAGTTAAAATGTGGCGCCATCTATCAAATATCTATAACAGTTGGTTTTACAGATTGCTGTTAACAAATTAATTTAAAGCGCCATCTGTTCAACACTGATTAAACATAATTAATAACAATAATCAACATTGATTGAAGTCATTAATCGAAATATAAACTATCCTATCTCTCAAGTTGGATCAAATTATGCATAAATGCTAACTTTCATGAAGATTGGTTGAGTAATTTCGAAGATCACCAGTCAATAAAGAACTTAAACACTACCTCTGGGTTGAAAAAAATCAGTCATCGATAGAAACCGGCAATAAACTCGATCGGGTTTGCTTTTTTTTTTGTGTAATTTTTTTTATTAAAATTATACAAGTGCGTATTGTTTACAAGTATCGATATCGTTCACGCAACGATGGATCAGGTGGACCTAATAATCTAATAGCTTCTGCACGCGACTTCGTCCGCCATGAATATTTACTTCAAACGGTAACACGCAGCGGAAGCTCCCAAAAGGAAAAAAACATTCGCGATTTTCAAACATTCTGCATTGTTGCTCCGCTCCTATTGGTCTTAGTGCGATGGTATATACCTTATCCATAGCCTATATGTCTAACACTGAAAGAATTTTTCTAATCAGACCAGTTCCTGAGATTAGCGGGTTCAACCAAACAAACAAACAAACCCTTCAGCTTTATGATATAAGTGTATATTGACAGTAAAACCTGCTTGACATTGTGTCTAAACTTATTATCCGGCTAAACATACGAAATAACGATTATATATGTGGGAGAAAACGTGAATATCATAAAAAAACTCAAATGCAACGAATTTATGATAAAGGTTATGTTAAAAATTCCGGTTTTCCGCATTCTTAACGCTTCAATGCGATCAATCATTGCTTTCTGTTACTAGTTGTTTCAACCATTGCTTGTCTTCAATCTTTTTCACCTTGGCGCGCTTCTTTAGCAAATAAGATAAATATATATTATGTTTTACGACTTACATTTATTATGAAGTCAGTCAAATACGTGAAATGATAACATTATCTATACACATAATTAAATAATATGGAAATGTTTTTTGTTCATCTGAACTAATTTCCGGAACAGCTGAACCGAATTAGAACAGACTTTTAGCAACAGATAAAGTACTTTTCAGACCATTATATAGATCAGCTATCATTACGCTTTGCCGTAAGAGATAAGAAGTGATTATAATATTGTATAATGAATGGAGTCTAAGGAAACATCATTAAATAGTATAAAACAAAGTCCCCTACCTCGTCTGTCTGTTCGCGATAAACTCAAAAACTACCGAACGGATTTTCATGCGGTTTTCACCGGTGGATAGAGTGATTGATGAGGAACGTTAGTATATCATTTATCAAGGAGTTTTCCCTAATCAGGGCGGGACAACGTCTGCTGGGCCCGCTAGTAAGGCATAATTACGAGGTGAAAAAATAAGCAAGTGATTAACGGAGTGAACAAAAAAATAAACAGCGGGATATAGAGTTTTTGTATAGTGTCGGTGACTAAGCTAAAGTCGTGGAGATTGAGTAGTTTGATCGGTGAAATGTTCGTAGGTTCGAACCCCGTCATATACGAATGCATTTATTTGAAATTTGCGTACATTTACTAATTACAATTGGTAACACTATCGGCTCACGGAGAAGGAAATCATCGTGAGGAAACCTCCACCTGAGCAACATTCTAGTAGTAGTTGGATTTCTCTCAGTTTGAAATCGTCAACACTGTGGATTGGCGTGGTGATTATGCCTATACATATGGCCCTGCAGTGGGTCTCTTACAGGCTATAATGATGATGACTGGTGCCTATGATTGCTAAATTATCTAATGGGAATCTAACGCGTATGCTTGCTGTTATCAGTGACTTAAAACTGCAAAACAATTTTTTTCCACTTTTAACATTAGTAAAGGTCTGGCGGTTTTATTACTAGTAACCTTTTTGGTGTATACTGGGATGATTCTGGGGGGAAGAAGAGATATGAATTAATGTTCCGTGGTCGAACTTCACGTATAAATTCATATCAAATCACTTTTCTTAGTTTGTTTAAATAAAACACGTTTGTAATAATTAAGAGTCAAGATATTATTAAAAAATTATAATGTATTCATGTAACGTTTAAGACTGACTTTTTTCTACAATCGATTAACATAATTCTGTGCCAATATAAACCACTAGACAAATATGCTTATGAATATTTTATAATTAACACACTTAACTATTAATTTGAATAATTTTACTAAAGAAAATATTGTAATATTTGTTATAAAAACAATTATAACGAACCTATCTTCTATATATTCTTCTCTTTCTATCTATATTCATATACGAATATGGAAATATATAACAGGTCAGTATCATTTTCTCTGTTTTTCTTTTTTCTTAATTATGGCAAGGCGTGACTGACGCTTTTGCCAGTGTCTTGTTTTATAAGTAGATAGTAAGTACTACGTTTTCAATGTTTCCCGCGCTTTTTTCCTATAATCTTTTCTCTGTTTGACAACCGATTTTCTTGTTTTTTTTTTGGTTTGGTAGCCATTGATGAGTTTTTGTCTTATCAATAAGAAAGTTTGGAAATCGATAGTTTTTATTTTTCAAAACCATCGACCAGTAGAAAGCATTTATTTATAAGTTTTTGTCACGTCTCCTTACGTCTACAATTTACAATATTTGTAGAATACTAAATAGTTTTTACTATAAAAAAAAAACAAAAAAAATACGGATAATAAGCTATACAAACTAATAGAATTCAAAAGATTGTTTGTAATGTCAAAATAATAGTTTTTTTTTAAAATAAATGCATATAAAATGTATATATGATGTGTTCATGCAAATATACATTTTTGATTATTGCATACAAATCAACTAACTAGATTTAAAGTAATATTAAGATACATGAGTTTGAATTTACTTATCAGAAAGTATTTGTAACGTAATTTCATCTAAATTTACCACACTGAATATACCTGTATTGTGTATAATAGAGTTGACATTGAAAGTAATACGAACGAAATCTATAAATAAATCAAATGATCAACATCCAGATAAAAGTTTTGACAATGGCAAATGCTATAGCGGCGCCGCCAGTTGTAAAAGAAAATTAATTCGATAATTGCGAATATAATTTTAAACAATCGGTTGTCTAAACTATTTGAGAATATTGAATGTCAGTCGTATATAAATAGAACCGAAATATAATACTTATTTAATATAATAAATAAATAAATAATATATTAAATATAATATTTATTTTGCAAACAAACTTCAAACAACTAGTAGATTATTACTTCCATTGTCGTAGTGATATTACAGGTGTGTTGCTTTCAATGAACTAAGAAGATAGTGGTCGTCTTGTTAGATCTTTCCAGGGTTTTTTTGTGGCATGTGAGAACCCATGCTGCGTGGTATTATATTCCATCTACTTGTGCACATTAACCAAACTATATTACGTAAAACATCACCAATATTATAAAATATAGAACCAAATAACACAAGATTATGAATAAAATATAAAATCCACTTAATGACATTCCAAGATCCCGTCAAAATTTCCATATAATAAATACATTTATGTAAATTTTAGAATCAAATATTTTTATAATATTTATATAGATTATGCAAACTATTTATTATCTGCACATAAATAAATGCATAATATTGCTTCTCAGAAATATAAAATATGCAATACGCGTATTTATAAATTCAATTTATGAAAAAAAATAGTTATTCGTCCGTTCTAAGAATCGGAGACGACGGAATAAAATGAATGAGGAGTTATTCATGTTTTAAGACAATTCAAATAAAATATTGTTAATTTATATTATGTAGTTTTAACTAAACTATTTATATACGTATAGGTAAACTTAAACATTATCATTAACGTCGAAATCAGATCAATTAGCAAGTTCAAAATGGGTAAATGTGATATATTTTGGGGTGTAAGGGTGTCGAATAACATCATAAGATTTGAGACACCCAAGCCAACCTCACCTGCATGTGGTGCACCCTGCTGAATAACGAACGAGGCAATGGCGAAAGCGGGATGGTAGGGTTTTACAGCCTGACTGGGTCGCAACCACTATGTATATGGCGAAAAAGCCCATCATAGTGATTAGCTTCCGCGGGTCGCGTTTCGGGATCAGCCTGTGCATATCCAGCTTTTCACAGGCCGGCATGACAGCGGCGATGGATAGTGTGTCACTCGGTGGTCGCCATTGTTTTTGGATTGTACTATGCTTACTGTCAGGCATAGTGCAGTCATTTTGCCGTGCTACAATTTAAAAAAAACCTATTTACGCTGTAGAACTATGACTCGAAAATGTCATCTTTACACATAAGTACTGGCCGAAAAGCCTTAATTTATTGTATTCAATAATGTACACTAGCTGGCCCGGTGGATGTTGTCCCGTCCTGATAATAAAAAAAACAACCTGATAATAAAATAAACATGTTATATATACCCACACCTTCCTTATGAATCACTATCTACTAGTGAAAATCCGTTCAGTAGTTTTTGAGTTTATCGCGAACAGACAGACAGACGCGGTAGGGGACTTTGTTTTATAATATGTAGTGAAATACGTCAATCCAACAAATGAATGATCTCTTGTGACTATAAAAGTCAAATATAATAGGCAATCCGAGTTTTATTATCACCCTCTCCGTTTTACGTTTTTTATTAATTTTTTGTCTACCTCCGCACTGAGGCATCAAAGCCCTGTATATACAAACTTACAATTCACACACACAAAGTACATCCCGGTTCTGAACACAGATCACACAAATAATTGTCGTGTGTGAGATTTGAACCCACAACATTCAGTTCAGTTATCCACAAATTAATTGAAACTTTATCCAGTTCGGTTAGGAAATAGAATTTGGAAATCCAAGTATACAAAGTGTACGAATAAGCAAATATATATTTCATAATATAAAAGAGGGATCCATTACTGGGACATAAAAGGATTCAATTGTGCGACGAAGTAGGTACCTAAAACGCTTGCCTTAGTATTCAGGTGAAGCTGTGAAGGCTCATCAGGCCAAAAGCATAGTCACTTCGAAAATAGAAGTTTAAGTTGTTTGAAAACGTTAATACACTGAACATAACAAATCGATTGACACTAAAACGTCGCTGCGGTAAGTCAGGAAAATATTTAGTAACGTATTATCAACTTGAAGGTTGCTAACCGGGTAACCGTTAAAAATACCTTACCTTGTTTCATCACGATATAGTCATTGTGTCCGAAGATGTTACCACAGGGTTACTAAAAAAGTTCGAATGTGTTCAGGTAAAGCGTTTGCTTACTATGAAAACAAAACAAACTACTTTAACTGTTATTATTTAATAGTATCGTATGTTATTTCACACACCAATTGGTCTCATACTTACATTTTTAAGTTACACACTGGCGTTAAAAAAGCATTCTAACACAATAATCCGAGTACCTGTCCAATCGGATGCGTTTTTTTGAAGGCGAGTTTCCCCCTCATTCTTTTTATTTTGTCTTTTTATATGAATTTATTTGTTAAGAATGATACAAAATCATATAACCATCCCAAATATTTTTAGTAAATGTTGTGTTCTCCTACACTTGTTTTTAATAAACAAATAATGAATGTGTTGTATTTAATAAACAAATAGTGAGTTTGTTAATACCGCATATATCTTAAATATATAAAGATCCAGTCTTAAGATCATTATCCACGATGAACTCCAAAACTCCTCAACCGATCTTTATGAAAGTAAGCATTTATGTATAATGTGGTCCAACTTGTAAGATAGGATATATCGACTTTTTAAAAATTACAAATTGTGTTAAAATGTCAAAGTTGATTATTCTTATTAATTGTAAGTTTCGTCAGTCTTCAACAGATGGCGCTTTAAATTCGTTTGTTGACAGAAAACTGTAGAACCGATTGTCACAGATAACTCATAGATGGTGCCATATTTAAATTTTCATTTTTTTAAGTTTCTTTAATGGTACACGTGTTCTGTTAATCTATTTACTACGTAACCTCGGTTTTTGGTATCAGGTTTTCAGGCAGACTCATTACCCCATAACACCAAATATTTTGTCATAATTTTAATTAAAAATGAGCCACAGCAATGGGTGATCGGGTCAGGTAGTGTCTTTATAAGTTTTTTTTATGTTTCTTGAATCTCTTGGGACCTGAAATTGGTAAGAATATAAGCAGCCATATCATATATTTATTCGAGCCGGATTTAAAACAAAACACGTCACTTCATGTCTCGGTTAATACACAAAAGATATAGTTTCCACATATCATGTGTATGTTTACAGGTATATATAACATGTTACCATACAGATGGTAGATGCGTTAAGTGATCTAACCGTAAAGTCGCCTTGAATAATTTCGCAGAACAATAAAAGATTTAATGTCTCGTTTTTATCTGAAAATTTGACGTTCATATTAATATATCTTTACGTTTGGCAATAACACAAGAATCCATTGCATCATGTCGAGCAACTAGCTAACGATGACCAGGAGCTGCGAACGTTCGAATTTACATCATCTCTCTTTTTAATAAATGCCATATGTTGGGGTGATTTTTTTGTTTTTAAGTGAAACTTCTTATGGCACGGTAGGGATAAAAATTCCTTTTTTCTTTTTTTCTAAAGCTTCGGCACCTTCCAAAGAATTCGAACATACGTCGATCGACGCCGTATGCAAACTCATTGTCACTGAGCCATACATCTAATTTATGATAATTATATCCACGTGCTTACGGCAAGTCTTTTAATATCATCGACCACTATTGCCACCGGTTTACGAGTGATCTTTTTATCTCCTTTTTTTTCACCTATAGACCGGGGGGCTTTTTATCTCCTACGTATTTACCTAATAACACCACCATATCTAGTCAAGTATTATACCCAATTCAAATATTGTTATACCCATACCTACTTCCTCAAAGCTTCTATAGATGAAGAACATGTAACTAGAAAAGCTTTGAGTATGATGGTGGATGGATATAGGAGTACCGGAAGACCGAAAAAGTTTGGATGGGTTGCGTGAAAAATAATATCTCTGTAAAAGGTGTGAATACTGAGATGACATCTGATAGGCGAGAGTGGAAAAGTAAAACATGTCGTGCCGACCATACTTAGGTGGGAAATGGGTAAGAAGATGAAGATGATGATGAATACCTACGTCCTCTACTCTGATTATGTGTAAATGATAGTTGTACATCAAAAAATTTAAATGCCCTTGGCTTCTTTCTTATGAAAGCGCGTTTGATGTTTCAGTGAAACTACGAACCTCTAAAAAGGGCTTGTTTTTTGTTATGTTCATATTTTCTTCCTAGAAATAAGCACAATCATAGATTAAGACGAGATTCGAGCCTGAAAACTACATTTAAATCAACGACAATGATAAAAAATAATTTCATTTGTTAATATGACTCGCGCGCCATCTATTACGTATTGGCGATATTAATTCAAAGATATTGACGTAAGTTCCTACAACAATACAAAACTATAAACTCTACTGAAGGAAACGTAGAAATATCTTGAAGTAATAAACTATTATTAATTTCTTTAAAATTCTGTAAATATCACAATTAACAGCTCTATGATCATATTGTTTTTTGAAAATAACGAGACGTATCTCATTTGATACTTCTTAGAAGACTTTTGCGAGTTTGTGGACACCTTTAGCGTATTCCTTTCGAACCTGTCCGTCTGTTTCAACCTTTGGTGTCATATTTGGGAACGAAACATAAATAACTCTGCTAAAAATTCCTACGTTGATTAATGTTATACAAATAACAATTTACAATGATAATCGTTTTGGATTAGTCATAGTCGATCATTATATTATTCATTAGCTATTTTACGTTAATATTTTTGGTCACGTCGCTATTTAATATCAGGTGTGATTGTGGTTGATGGTTAAAAGCCTTATCCTTACTAATATTATAGATGTGAAGGCGTGTTTGTTTGTTACGCTTTCAAGCCTTCACAATTTATTCAATCATGAACTTTTCCATACTAGTTGTATCAGAAATACAGAAAAGGACATACCTAACAAACATAAAAAAAGAGCGTATTGTAAAGACAACAACGTTTATATGAAAGAGAATCATTTTAATTATAAAAAACAGGATGTGTCATAAAGACGCACGATAGAAGTGATACTATTTTATTATAGGGAAACTTTTAAAATAAGAAAATATCAACAAATGCCAATGTCACGCTATGTTTCCAAGCAGCTACCCACCTAAATAATGACCGCGTTCGGCGTTACTTAACTTCGGTGATCGGACGAGAATCAACACATTATCCGACACAGTGTTTACCTTCATCGTTTTTCGTCACACAAAAAGATCGCCGAGCAGAATTTGGAGCTATGAAGGCTTAGTTGATAGCGTGTTCGGACACGGCGTCGGTGAAAGTAGGTTTGAATCCTAGCAACTATGGTGGGTAACCTGATGGTAAATGATCACCGCAGTCCATAGACACTAGCTACACCAGGGGAGTCGCAAGTGCGTTGCCGGCCTTTGAGATTGTTATTTTTATATATTAATTTACAACCTGTATATTGTTTATAAAAAAGGAAATAAATCCAATAAAATACTTTTTATTTACTAAATCTATTGAGAAATATTGCAGTATACGAAAATCAAAATAAGTAAACCACAAATAAAATACGAGATGTAATTTTATTTAAAAGAGATTGTTTTATGAATTATTCGCACGAGTGGAGAGCAAGAGAAACTGTGATAAACTGGTAACCAATTCGCGTGCAGTCACGCGGTATATTCATTGTAAAGTTTTATAAAACAATGTAAAACTTTAGAAGTAAATTGTCTTTTTTCTCATCGAATCAATGAATCGAGAAATTTGATAATACACTTCTATTCGTACAAATAACTATAATTATTCAATTTACATACTTTAGCGTTCAAATATGCGAACCCTACATAGTAACGCAAGTGTTATAGGCATATAAAATACTAGTAGTTACGAACGCAACTCCACACGCGTTTTTATGCATTAAGCAATTATTCTCGATCCGTTCGTTTAACGTTACTCATCTATACTTATGTATAACATTATAAATGAGAAATTGATATTTATTTGTCCTTTTGTTACGCTATCACACCATAACATTGCATAAATGTTGTCAGGGAAATAGAAAAGGACATAGGATATGTTTCACCCCCAAATGTAGTGTTCCTGAAGTATAGGCCATGTTTACGCGAACGCGAGCGACGCCAGGAGCAAAAGATAGTATTTTTTACAGTGTTAATGGTACATAATAAAGTCTATTAGATGTTTAACTGTTTTATTTATTTACATAGCTACAAAAAACAGAAATTTAGAAATAAATTAAAAGTACAAAGGAAACTACAGATTCATCATTAATAAAAATATAATAATATATCAAAAACTATACTTAGGATGACTTGTACCAAATGCCATTTAAAAATATTTAAAAACCGTTTAAGTAAACGTTTTTAACTCTCTAAACATTTTTAACTTACATGCGTTTAGCGTTGTCTTGTACCAACAGTTTAAATTTTCGATTTAGCTAAATGTGTTTAACATGTCGGCAAAGTAGTCAATGACGTTTCGTTTCACGCTTAAGTTAGATTGAAACCACGATTTGAATAAAACTTGTGCACAATAGCAAAAATGTATACTTAAACGAAACGTTCATTATTTTACCGAGTTGTACTTTGACATTTTACACTTTTCGCGCGGCATATTTGTAAATGACGAACGTGTTATAAAACGTACTTGCTGGATTTAATATTGTGTTAACTGTTATTGTGTTTTGTTAAGTTTAATATAGTTTGTTCGACTGAATCTGTGTATTATATTGTGTTTATAATTACTTTGAACACAATAGGAACATGCAAGGCGAATTAAGTTCTAGGCATCGTTCAGGAGCACCAATTTTTACACGAGATTTATTATAACTTATAAATTTGTCATCAAAAAGACTTTCGAATAAATTACTTCTTTCTAATATTTGTCGCACAGGTCTACTCAAAAATTCTATAAAAACTCATTTTTATATCGGAAAAACGTAGCACAGAATTATAAAATGACCCTCCATGACAGTTCAGTAAACACGTTTAGCCGCGCTAAACAGTTCCCACAGAGCATTTAATTTTAATGGTGGTAGAGCCACACTGAAACAATTACTGGTTTCAGCATGAATGGGTCGGCTCGTCCGGGGTAGTACCACCCTCTCATAGAAAACCGACGTGAAGTAACAGTGCTTGCATTTCGTTCGGTCAGTGAGAGCGCCGGAGGCCCACCTCCCCTCCCCTCTCCTCTCTCTCTCAAACCCCTAACCCTTCCCCCAAGGGTGGCAACGCACTTGCGACTCCTCTGGTGTTGTTAGTGCCCATGGATGATGGTGATCACTTAACATCAGGTGACCCACTTGTTCGTTTGCCAGCTATGACATAAAAAAAACTGACAGATCGCTAAACGTATTTAGCGCCTTAAAATTGTTGGCACAAGACACTTGTTTGATTTAAATAAAAAATTGTGTTTAAATATAAGTTAAACACAATAAGTCGTTTGGTACAAGCGGCCCTAAAGAATATGTGTAAAGCCGAAGAAGAAAATTTTCCTATAAACTTCCAAGAAATTCTCAAATTTCAAAAGCTATCGGAAACATAAAATATAAATCTTGCATTATGCGCCATTAATTCTTGTAGTAACGTAATCGTGTTGTCCAAAGTCTGGCGTTCTCCAACTTTTTCCAGTTCCTCGTCAGGTCGAGCACCTCTCTCCAGTCACGATCTGCGTGACCGACACGATAACCCAGCAAGCGCACAACATTCGTGTGGTGTGAATCGATTTCACACATAATGGGCAAGCGTTGCAGTCATCGATGTCATTCAGGCTATATCTTCAACCGGTTACGGGTTTGAAGTTATTAGATACATAATATTATATTCTGTAACCGTCGAAATGAATAGAAAACAAATTTGCGGCAAATCATAAGCTTATATATTTATTATAGAACTAGGTGTACCCGCGACTACGTCCGCGTGGAACCTAATGTTAAAAAAACTGACAAATAAAATCCTGTAAATGTTTAATATTATGTATCTAATTTCTCTCGTATATAGTCGCGTCGTCATTAAAATTACAATAACTTTTGATAGAGTGGACCGATCTTGATGAAATCTTATTTTATGAACTCAGTACTTTAGCAGTGATGCGCGTTCATACAGACAGACAGACATTTCTAAAAATCATTGAAATGTATCTTATTACTTATTCCTGCCCTGCAACAATTTTTTTTACAAAAATCGAAAAAGTACAGACACTTATACTTACATTCTTATTATATATATAGACTAGCTGTGCCCCGAACGAGTGGAACCTGATGTACAAACCAGTGACTAATAAAGTCATTTGAATGTATTAAGTCTAATTACGATCTACTTTTCTCTCGTACTTAACATTAAAATTACAATAACTTTTGATAGACCGAACCAATTTTGCTGAAACATATACTAAATATTACTCGAACATATGCTTCTTAATTTCCTGAAGATGTTTTATCATGAACACAGTATTTTAGTAATGAACGTAACGTAAGAAAATAGAAAAAATCTAGAAAAAATTCTCAAGGTTTGGTAGATAAAACTGTATCAAAATCCCTTATATATATAGTATATAAGAACTGCGGAAGACACAGACTGAAAATTTATTTTGTCTTATAATATTATACAATATACAGATATAGAACTATGTGTAAGCAATATTGGCCCTTATTCGCTAGCAGCTAGAGTCGTAAGGTGAAACAAACTTTGAGCAAATTTAAATTCACTCCAATAACATTCCTAAAAATGTAAAGAAATTTGGCATTGGCTTTAATTAACCATTTGCTCGATTTTATAGAATTTTAAACTGTAAACTATTGAAGTACTCGTAACCCTTAAATAAGTACACGTAATTTTTATTGACAAAATTTCATCATAATGTTCCCTCTCGTCAATGAATACCTTAACCCACTTAACCTACACTGCGGCGAAGGTGCGTATTATTACGTCAACTAGTAGATAATGATTTCTTTGGTCCGATGACGCTATAGGCCACATGGTTACAACGTAGAATTATTCGATGAAGAAAAATGATTTTTCTCTGTACATATATTTTGATGGCATTTGTTGTTTTGAAAGAAGCAGGAAATTTAAATTTAGTGTTTACTGCAACATCATTTGTAGCCTTTTTGTTACTGTTATTTGATACCGTAAATGTAGGAACACTGCATTTTTGTAAATCGTCTACTTTTGTCAGCTGAATTTATGTTTTTTTTATAGACCAGTATCCATCGTCGTTCGCCGCTGTCATGCCGGCCTGCGAAAAGCTGGATATGCACTGGCTGATCTCGAAACGCGACCCGCAAAAGCGAATCACTACGACGGGCTTTTTCGCTATATACATGGTGGTTGCAACCCAGTCGGGCTGTAAAACCCTACCACCCCGCTTTCGCCATTGCCTCGTTCGTTAGTTCGTTATTGAGCAGGGTGCACCACGTGCAGGTGAGGTTGGCTTGGATATCTCAAGTCTTCGATGTTATTTGACAGCCCTTAGGGGTGCTGTTGCTACAAAAAGTAAACTATTTATGAGTTGAAATTATTTACATATATTTAATGTTCGGCATGAATATACAACTATTTATTTATTTATTAGGAAAACTAACAGCTATAATATACAATACATAGTTATTAGACTAGAAAACATCATGTCATTTATAAGTCTTCGCCGATATAAAACAGAATACAATCACTTGCATTATATGGTATTAGGTTAACATTATAATAAAGGAAGAAATTCAAGAATATAAACAGTCTATTACTATTTGCAATCGCCATCATTAAAGAACGTCCTTGTTAAAAACGTTGTCGCTCTATTTACAGTAGTATTAAATAGGTCAAAATCACCTATCTCGCTCATAGTGTTGAAGGAGTGACTAGCTCGCCATAAATATGAATTCTGCCGGTAATTTGTGGAAACAGTGGGCAGCGAAAGAGGGGGGTTTGTACGTAGATGTTTGGTCGGAACATTAATAAATACTTTCGTTAGAAGTTCGGGACAATCTACAATATTAGAAGTAATTTTGAGCAGGTATGTTATATCTGTTATTTCTCTTCGCTTCACACTTATCTACCATCTAAAGGATTATTGAAGTAAGACTTTAACGACTTAAGACTTTTACGACAGGTAAAAAATTCGTTACGCGTTAGGCGTTATATGTAAGGTAGGTAGGTTGTCTGGGTCTAGTAGTATACAAAAATTAGTAAATGTATAGTTTAGTATTTGAACTACGGAACTTCGTATAGTATACTTTATGAGCATTCTAGTATATGTCCACTGATGCAAGCAATGTTTATTTTAATGTTTATAATATATAACTTTTATTGTTGTAAAACGTGTTTCTGTTGTTTTTAAATAAATCATCGTGTCGCCCATGCTGTGGTGTCATCCACATACTTAGAAAAATTTACAATATCCTGCTGATTAATTACAAACTTCGAGCTTAAAATTTATCGCCGTGTGTTCTGGTGGCTGCACTTCTGAGCCAGTTCTTCTAGGTCACGTGACACTGTATTGAATCAACATATTTTGTTATTTATATTATATTGAAGTCAAACGATGATCCCATAAAGTGTATATAAAAAAAAGGAAACCATTCAATGTAATTGTGATTTCCATTTACATTTTTCTATATAATAATGAATATATTTTTCAAATCTAGTCTTCTTTACAATTTCACCACTCTGCAACTAAACTGCTACAAATATACCTCGATTGTCAATAAATGAGGCTGGACTCATCACGCTTCATTACACACAATAAAGGTAAGTACCAACGGCAAGCGTGTTACTTAAATGCAACAGTGAACAAATTGAATACCAAAATCTATGGCACTATTTAGCTATGGGCGCCGAAAATCGAGAACAAATAGACGTTGGTGCCGCTCCTCCACCACAAAATATTATCTGCAGCTTATTCACTCCGGTGGTAAGGTGTCTTAAATAAAGTATCAACAAACTTAATGAGCTCCTTCATTCCTTCATTATACACGTAGAAAATTATGTATCTAAATTGTTTATTATGTACTGTTTAAAGTATGAAAATAATATAAAAATCATTACGTAGTATAAAACAAAGTCCCCCACCGCGTCTGTCTGTCTGCCTGTTCGCGATAAACTCAAAAAGTACTGAATGTATTTTCATGCTGTTTTCACCAGTGGATACAATGATTCATTGGGAAGGTTTTAGTATATAATTTGTCAAGATTTTTTTTATAGTTAGGGCGAGACAGCGTCTGCTGGGCCCGCTAGTATAGAATATAAAAATGAAGAAGTAATTTAGTTAATACTTTTTTACAATACAGTAGTTATTATTGTTATCTTCTATGTACGTTTATAAGAAACTAGCGAACCCATGCGACTTTGTCCGTAAATTACAATATCAAACCGAAATGATAAAATAAAGCCTACCGCCACGTAGTAGCAACTTACAGTAAATTGGATAGGATTAAACATTCTCCATACGAAGTCACTTAGGTATATTTTTTATATTCTCTATACGTCTAAACGCTTAATTACGATGTCATCTGATGCTATATGACGATATGTTCTAAGATAGTGAACTCACTAAAACCTAGACTGGTCAGGCCTTTTAAGTGGAACTGTCAGAACATACCAAGTTATGTTTGGAGACAGATTTTTAACTTGTGGGTTGTAGCTAGCCAGGCGGACTTAGAATAAGTCCCGCTCCCATGCAATATTTAGTGATGATTCATCAAAATTATACCTGAGTTTATTAAAGTCAGATTTTTTTATATATCAAAAGCAGGCAAATGAACTGGTGGGTCACCTGATGTTAAGTGATCGCCACCGTCCAGACACTAGCAACATCAGGGGAGTCGCAAGTGCGTTGCCAGTCGGTGTAAGGGGGAGGGGGTAGGGGTGGGGAACAGGGGAAGGGAAAGGGTGAAGGGAGGTAGGCCTCAGGCGCTCTTACTGACCGAACGAAACGCAACAATGCAAGCACTGTTACTTCACGTCGGTTTTCTATGAGAGGGTGGTACTACCCCGGGTGAGCAGACCCATTCATGCTGAAACTACTAATAGCTACATCGTGGCTCTACCACCTAACAAAAGATATAGCAATATCCATTTATATAGGTTTAAAATTAATTCAATTAGTTATTAAATAATACAAGCCGTAATATTAGATTATTTTTAAATAATTACTCAATAGTTTGTATTGGTAGTAGCGCTTTTGCAATCCCAGCTACGCTCTATGCATGCTATTCGCAAGCCGATGTGAATACAAAGGATGCCGACGTATTCATATTTGGTGTGTCCTCGATATTCTTAAATCGTAAAGTGTACATATTACATTTTAAACTATCTGATCTCTAGAATATGTGACTCAGTCGAGCCCGCATGACGTAATAGTATGTAGGTGGACATGTCGTCACATGTCCAAAAACTAAACGGCACCGTTACCCGTGAGGCTTAATTGATTTACGAGCTTTTGCGACATTGACGTTTTGTTATGTTTGACTGTCGCGTCGCGTCGCCTCGTGTCGGTGGCTTTTTTTTCTCAATTATCTAATCACTTAATTGGGTTAAGGTCAGTTTTTATTAAATTTAATGGACAAAAACTACTCTAATCAAGAGAACGAGCATACTTTATCAAATGGGGCATGACATTTGTTCCCGAATACTATGATGCACACGGTAAAAAACCAGTCATAGTGACTCGGTTTTGATTTTTCGCGTTTTGAATCACTAAGTATATATACAGTTGAGAAGAGGCTTCCATGCTGGCATGACAGCAACGGCTGCCGTTGGATATAATCTATCGGTAGACGCCATTAATTTTTGTTTATTGTCAGTTACATTACCCACTTTATCGTACTAAAATTAAAATACAAAAAAAGTGGGTGTGCACTTATGACCACATGATAGAAGTGAAAAGTTATAAATAAATACAGCAATATTAATATAATTTATACAGATTACTTAACGTTTAAATTAAAATATTTAATTACGAACAATATATATATATAGGTAGTTCAAAGACACTGATTATGTATTACAAAATTGTGAAACGTCGCGGGACGCCTGGCAGATGTGAGTGAAACGTCAAAATTATTTTGTACAGGTAATGTACCTAAAAGGATACTTTACGATAGGAGATATTGATGGCATACTCAAAAGCAAAAATTTAAGATTTCAAGAAAAAGGTTACCGATTACCTAATTAACATAATCATTCAATAGTAAAATTATAATTAAAGATTATATCGTGTGGCGACGCGTCGCCACGCCAGTTATCGGTCTGACGTACCGTTATATATGTTTCACATCAACATACATATTATTTTTTTATAACAATAAAAACACGTAACTATTGCAATAATGCACTATAGAGTACATTATTAGTGGTAAAGGTGTTTGTAAACGTAGTTGATGACGAACGCAGCCGAATATACACGATAAAGTGCGTTACGCTTTGACCCGAGTAAGTCAGATTCCGCGACACCGACCCGAGCGTGACGGTTCCCTTTCGTCCACTGTCCAACGCGCTTAAAGAAGCTTTCACTTCAAAAAATCATTCACCTTATAATTATAATCTATGATTGTCTCAATAGACGACAATTGTTATGTTGACAATTTCAAACAACCATGGTATTCTGTTTCAAGTAACAGGAACTGGTGAGTCATTTGTAGACAATTTCAAATATTTATCTCAGTGCATATTACGACTGGAATTAAATTACCCGTATTTACGTGATGAAAGGGGCAAAGTTGATTTACGGATAGAATGACAAGGGTTATATCTGTCAGTTTATATTACAGTTGTCTATATAATTGTTTATATACTATGAGATAGATCAGTCTTCGTTCGTTCATAATTAATTATGTAACAGATGATTACTGGCCAGTATTGCAACGGCAAGTTGTGGGGGGTCGAACGATTTGACCGGTGGAATATCAATCTAATCAATCAAATCTAAATTGGTAACAGTATCGGCTGACGGTGAAGGTAAACATCTTGAGGAAATCTGAACCTGAGAAATGTTGCTGTAGTATGTGGGAAAATATATGGATTTATGGATGGATTTCTCAGAATTTTGGAATAACCCATAAGTTGTGGGCTAGCGTGATAATTATACAGGTATCTTCAAATCAAATCAAAAATACTTTATTCAGTTTAGGCCCTTATGAACGTCAAAACTACGACCGGTTCGGAAAACAACCCAGTCACCGAGAAGAACCGGCAAGAAACTCGATCGGGTACATCTTTTTAATATATATGTATATATATATGTTTCAAATACATTATACGTTACAATACCAAATTTTTAGTGGATACACAGAGAGGAGTCAATTCCAGACGTTCACGTATTGATCCACTCTATAGCCTTTCGACACTAAAACCCGCTTGACATGGTGCTTAAATTTACAGTCTGGCAAATCGGTAATATGACCTTCGGGAATACATCTATGGCTCTGTAGTGGGTGTCTTATAGGCTGATAATGATGATTACAACGGTGATCTTGTGATAGAAGTTTCTAGACGGTCAATCACATTTACGTATTTCTTGTTTCTGTATAATGTTTTGTATAACTATAGGAACATATTTGTAGGTCTTTATCGACAGATTTTCATCTTATTATTGATAGCCAGATATCTCAGGTCAAGGATACTCAAATCTCCGTCAATAGTTGTTCTTTAATCTATTTTATACGACCCGGAACATTCTTCTTTTGATTAAAAGGTACCCAGGTAAAGGTAATGATACGTTCTTGTGTAAAGCCCTAACAGCGTAGATGCAAAGTTTCATGATGATCATTTTAGTAGTTAAGAAGTGAAAGACTAACAAATAAACAAATCCAAATCCGTATTTATAATAGTTAGAATTTATAATGATAGCGTTGTGTAGATTTTACGCGCACCACGTGCAAAGCAGGTGGACCAGCTTGGTATCAAATATCTATCCGTTTGTGTCCCTATTTCTTTTGATGTGCAATTTTTTTTTCTTATCGGAAGCTGTGTTTTCTACCTCAAGTTGTAACAAAATGTATACATGTTAATCAAGTTATATATTATTTTTATATCGACGATAAAATAATGAATACAACGTGTATATTCCCGGTTAGTTTATCCTCTCATTTCTTACCGATATGCTCAAATTAAATGGAATCATTAATACAATTCATCATAGTAATTATTACCATTTCAAATTAGTAAGTAATCGCATATATAATTACACTCACTACTTGTCAAAATGTTACTGACAGAAATCAAAACATAAACATGTCCTTATATAATTTAATTAGAGATACAAAATGAATCGAATACTATTATTTACTATAGTAAAAAAGTAACGTTGTATTTAAATAAGAATATATAAAGCAATTAAAACTAATATAATTATGTTATTTTAGGTTAATGACAAGTGTCAGCAAATTTGAGTCAATTATACGTTAGTGTGCACTTACCTACACTTCCAATTAATAATGAAATTTAAAAAAATATATACCTTTACATTTTATAATTTTATGTCCAGTCACGTGAGACCTACAGCACAATTCGTACATGTTATTGCCCTTCCGATCTTATGTTTTATTCTGAAATTGTATTAAATACGAAGCAAGATGGCGGTTAAACAATTATCTTGTTATTTGAAACGAATCGGGTATTCTTTTATTGATTTATACGTTAATAATTGTAGTTTATACAGATTGGATCTTATGAATAGATGCTTGAACACCCCGATAACCAATAATATTATAACTACAACGTAGATACGTCATAAGGGCTTCGACAGTGCCTATTTAAAACTTGGCTAACTAGCTTATTTTTGACGGCTGGCCTCGTCAATCCTCCCGTAACAACATATAACTATCTCCTTTTCATCACCGATATTGAGAATATGCCGTCTTACTTCCATCTACTACATTTTATCTTAGTAAGTGTGGCGTTAGATTATTACTTTACGTATGTGTGCGTTATCGTGCCATTTTGTTTATCAAAATATCATGTAGGTAAAGTATCTACAGCTTTTTAGCTATAACTACTTATGCTAGCACCATAAATAACTTTTCTGAAGAATTCAAACCTGCGTCAATCAATTCGTTGTCAGAATGCGTTACCATGAACAATTATCGCATCTATTTTGCAAAAGAAATCAAAGCAAAACTCACATAAATTATTTAATACGGCTAACATCTTAAAATACGAAACTTCGCCAGAATAAACATCTGGAGATAGAAATAGCGACATAAAATACCATTAAAAAAAATACTGCGGATACCAATCACGACAGTCACGAACTGTGACTGCCATATGGTCGGGTCTGAGATATTTTTTTATCGTGTCCACTTAAGATAATATCTTTCTGACATAAAATCGCTACCCTTTAGAAAATAATCGTGTTATTAACTTTGTTATTCTTAGAAAAGTCATTGTTTCAGTCAGTAATTTTAGCTATTGTGGTCATTAAATTGATATGTGACATATTTCGCGGCATTTATTAGTCTACTAACTTCCGCTCGTGACTTCGTCCACGTGGAATAGTTCCTCTAGGCTAATGTTAACTCGCGACATCGTTTACGTAGAAGCTGAAAACATTTTTAAATAATACTTACGTTAACTCCGATTTAGAAACATTCTTCATTGGTGCTCCGCTCGTATTGATCTCGGCGTGATGATATGTAGTCTATAGCCTTCCTCGATAAATGAGCTATCTAACACTGAAACGAATTTTCAAATCGGACCAGTAGTTTCTGAGAGTGGCACGTTCAAGCAATCAAACTCTTCTGCCTTATAATATTAGTATAGCTTTATATATTACATTTGCGCAGTACCCTATTGTTTTTCTTAATCAAGCTACATCTTATAACGTTAGCAATCTACCAGTTAAAGACGCGTGGAAATCAATCCAAGCGTTTGGGAGATTTGCCGGAACACATAGACAGACAAACACTTCAATTTTATTTCTTGTGTACAAGACATACCGGAACCGACACGTAATAAACATAATTTTCAATATAATTTGCAGATCGGCTATTTCTATATATTTAACTTCCACAGACCACTTTTCTCAAACAATAAAACATCAAAGGATTATAACATGGCTCGGGTGCCGCGTGGGACATCTGACCGCTTCCTCTATTTTCTATTCTCTCCTTTAATGTTATTTTTAAATATACTTATAATAAAAGTTTAACGGACCCGATAAATATTTCGCGATAATGTGAGAAGCGTGTTTATATTTATCGTCTTCCTAATCCCGTTTTGGTGGGAATGTTTTTTTTATCGAACTGACTACGCTATTGGCCTGACGGACCTGCACAATTTCACCGGACTACTTTGGAAATGTGACAACTCTTTGTCTCAAGATTACCTAACTAGTAAATACTAATATAATAAATACTAATGTGAGTTTGCTTTCTATACATGTAATAAGAATACCTATAAATGTAACGTATCTGTACTTTTTAGTTTTTTGTAAAAAAGACTTGTTGCAGGAATAAGTAATAAAATACATTTCAATAATTTTCAGAAATGTCCGGGTGTCTGTTGGTCCGTCTATCTGTTTGTTTGAAGACATACCATTCCCACACACTCTCTCACACCTAAAATACTCAATCGATCATTTTGAAATTTTGCACATGTGTTTATCAGTGGTGCATAAAAGGACGTTTGGTACCTTTTATCCATAAAAAAGTACTGTTGCCGCGGGATAAGTATAATCTGAATTAACTTGAGCGAAACCATGAGGAAAAGGTAGTATAGAATATAGTAAGTAAATATCAAAGACTAATATTATTAACATCGAGACATTTTTTGTAGTAGAATAAAGCATTTTTGATTTTGATCTTATTGATAGGAATCATGTAACTGACGGTTACGGTCGCTCTCTCACGCCGTTCGCTTACGAAAGGAATAATTAAAATTCTGCAAGAGGAATTGTATCGAACTGAGTGTACGTACGTATGTCTGTCTGTATGCGTTTCGAATTCGAAAACGCAAACGGGATGATTACGTGAGGTGATTGCGTAACTCGAAATATTATTCCGTACAAATAGATTCATGATTCAGAGACAATTAACAAATTGAGTTTCATGTATTCACTTTCTATTGTTGTGACAAATTTCAATGAAATTCATATTACAGAATTTGGTATTGTTTCAAATGCTTTTGTTTTCTTTTTAGAAGAAAAAGAAGAAAGAAAGAAAATGTCTTTATTGCTGGATAACATCAAACAACAGGATGAACATGTACATAGCTTATTAGAATATCCAACAAAGGCACCTCCATTCAGCACAGTGCTGCAGCATAACTTGTGTGGTACTGCAGCGCTGATTTTCAATGGAGACCCTAAGTAATGTACGGACGTGTAGTCGGTGTATTGACAATAAATATAACAGAACTTATACATGTAAACAGCTTTTTTTACTTTTTTTTTACTTTTATCTATAAAAATAATTCTGTACCTTATAATTCTTACCGCAAAAAAATCCGCTTGGAGCTGGGCGCAGTAACTAAAATTATAAATCTATATTATAATAGTCCAGGATCCAGGGTCCATTTTTGCACTTGATTACTATCAAGTTAATTTTCCGTCAGTAGCTTCATTTTGATGAGACGCCGAACAATTTCCCGTACGAAAACTTGATTATGGTAGGTAATATGGGTAGCAAGGATAAAATATGTTGATTTAATGATAGTCTGATCTGATAATAATTGTCTAAATTATTCCAAAATATATTTATCCTACAAAATGTATGGTTTGATCAAAGAGTCCCCTCCTTCCATCTTCTTCTTCTTCCTAGCGTTTTCCCGGCCTGGTACCAGGGTCCACTTTCTTACTAAGCTTCGGCATCCTTCTGTGTGAGGTTATTTTCTTATAAGTCAGCCTTTACCACGTCCAACCAGCGTTTCTTGGGCCTGTCACGAGACCTTGGGCCCTGTACAGTCCCCTCCTTCCAGATAATGTTTAAAAGATTAATTTTGCATTAACGATTCATTTTTTATATTTGTATCTTCTAGCATTACGCTACGACCAATAGTAGTAGTAATTATGTAGCTATAAATTGTAATAGAAAAGTTTACTTTATATGAAAAAAAATCGAAATAAATTCTTGAATCAGATCAGATGCTAATTTTGAAAATAAATGTAATGTTGTTATTGTAAAATTATTATGCGTGCCCAGCGTTGGCCACATGGCGTGATCCGTTTCAGGTCAGTAGTACGCCTTGTTTCCGTTGTCCCACGTTAAATTTGATCTGTGATTCTAATGTCTCGATGTTGTGACACTAATCGAGTAATGTTTTACTATTTTCTGGATAAGCGTATGTCCATATTTACTTTGTGCGTATACACTAAATGATTTATTCATTTCCTTGTGTATGCTTTTCATTGCAACACTTCTAAATGTCGTCATAGTACGTGGTAATTTGTATATTGAAAAAACGATGACCACCGAACGATCCGGTGTAGCGTCAGACTTTGATATAAAATTCTTAGCAGCTAGATATCGTTATCATATCAGCCTGTAAGGGATCCACTGCAGAGTACTAGGTCCCTTCCTGAATTAGTGTTTGGCGAATGAATTGACGATTTCAAACTCTGAGAAATCCACAGTTGTGTATTAGTCAACATACAGTGGTACAACGAGAATTCTCAAGATCAGGTGCCCTCACGACATTTTCCTTTACCGTCAGGCGCTAGTGTTACCAATTAAATTAGTAAATGTACGCGAATTCCGAAAAGTTTGCTGGTACATGCCGGGGTTCTAAACTGCGGATATCGTATTAAAACTCCATTGGTCAGACCACTGGACCCAAAAATCCATCCATAGGCTGATTACTAACCATAACCAATCAAAAGAGATCTATTATAACATACATGTAATGTTTATGTTATACTTGGTCATTTGGTGGCATCTTACCTTCTGCTTCATCACTTTCCAAGGCCTTTATTATTAGTGTGCATTATTTTTATTTTTTATAGGTTTTTAGCGCTTGACCATCGCATCTGATGTTAAATGTGAATGTGATCTTAGAACGGTTAACATGTTAAACCTGGAGTGAGACTGGCTTTCAACTTGTGGGAGTTGTGGGTGATAACTAGCAAGGTGAACTTAGAAAAAGGCAACGCACCATGTTAAAATTCAATTTGTTGTTAAAATTAAAAAGTCCAGCTAAAAATCAGCGGCGTGGTGACTTGTGATTGATGTGATTGTACTTATATGCTGAGCTGCCGTGGAGTTTATTATGGTAACTATTTCAGCAACGTTCTAATATTATAATTGTATGTAAAAAAATTACTCGTGTTATATTTTTGTCCGTATCTTACAGGGAATATATGCTCGGTTTTTTTTTCACCATGCGTATTGTGTACTAAGAATACACTGTTCAGGAACGCAATACACCAAAACCTACTATTACGAATTATATATCTGATTGATACACGGTTGTCGCCATATAATTACACACTATTATATAATAATAATTATATTTATCTTGTTCGCAGGTAAATTTAACAAAAGCCCACTACTGTTTTCGTCGAGCGATCGAGTTGGATAAATTCAAATTGGTATCGTAATGTGGACAATATTTGCCTAATTTATTGAGCTACTTAAGTCAGTGACTTATATTTTATACTTTTAAATTGTTGCGGCGAGTCGCGGACAACCTAAAATTCAGATGACGTTACTCGATAGATATACTTAGCGAGATTGACGCACTATAGTAGAGTAGCGGCACACTATGATGGTCGTTTTGACGTTGGTTCACTTATGAAATTTCGTATAAATTAATGTCTACGTTTGACAGAATAATTTGCTGTTCTATATTGTCATTAGTGACGTGCAGTTAGTCCTAAAATTTTTCGAATGTGTAATTTTAGGTCACAGAATTAATTTAGTACAGATTTGTGAATTATATATAGTTATGTATAACTATATATCTATCTAACAACTATTATATCTAACTACGTAATATAGTACCGCGAACAAATCTTTTAACGTTTTTACTAATAATAAAAAAACAGCGCCCGTTGACAGAATTCGTAATGGATTATAATTACGCGTTTACTCATTTACAACAAAACTCGACATTTTTTCTTAATTTTATGTTTTTTATATATGCTTATATATATAAGATTGCTGACAACTACCACCTCCGGCAAACTGGCGTCAATGCTTTACATATAACAAAGCAGCATTCGCTACGTCACCATTGTCATATTTCAAAACGGCCATTACACTGTGCTGCTATTATAAGGTTTCACGATTATAGCTGAAAACACTTATACTCCTATTAAAATTATATATGAAAAAACTTGTGAAAATGGATGGAATCTGCTACTTTTTCACGCAAAAACTACTGAATGGATTTTATGCCCAGTAGATGTAGTAACAAAAACACTTGAAAAAATGACAAACTTCTATGATAATCGATCAAATAGCGTTAAAGTTTATAAATCGGATATAAACACAACATTTATATGTGTAGATACAAAATTTCTCAACGGTTGCTGTTTGTATATATGACACGAATCACGAAATAAAGTAAACCTTTGTACAGTATAACGGTGCCTGATCGGCCTTCGATTCAGGAGGCTTAATCTGGAATTCTGATCGCGTTAAGAGAAACATTGAAAGGCTACAAGATCTTAAATAACCACGTCGTTCGGTCACCTAGCTCACGTTATTTGCAGGTAAATACTTTGATCTATTTCAGATATATCATTTTTTTACGCGACTATTAAAAAAATCGATCGACTTTTATAGATTCCTTTGTAAACACGCTGATTTAAGTGGTCATTCTATCCGTTCAGGTGTTAGAACTGATGGACTATTTAAAACCTGTTGTATTTTTATCATGCGCGACAACGGCAATAAAATTAGTTCGAAATTATCGCTGTTTCATATAGGTATTGGTCAGGCACCACACCTTACGGACTTAATATTAACTGTGATGTTACACCAACGATGAGTGATTTTAAATTTGAAAAAAAAAATGTTAATAGTCCAATTATATAAAGCAAAAAAGAGGGTCGACCTCGGAATGAGAGATAATAAGTTGTTAACTACTATAAACCTAAACATTGTCAATCTAAACGTTGACTCAAGATATTCATCATACTTACAAGTAGCATTAAACCCATAGAAAGCGAAATATTAACAAAAACCCATTTCTGTAACCTTTAATCTTGCATATCTTAAGAAGCGTACACGGGATTTCACGAGACTTTAGAAAGAGACGTTTAAAACCCTAATATGACTAAACTATCATGTAATTAACGAGTTAACGAGAAGTGAAACTATTAAAAATTGTAAAACATGCATATAAATAGTACACATGTACAACGTTCGAACCAGATCGAGTATTCAGACCAAGAAACACTGTAAAATGCATTCTATCTCATTTTCTCGCACGTTAAATACTATAGATGTATATGTTTGTCTCTTTTTAATGTCGCTTTTTCGTTTCATTAAGTATGAAATCACAAAGAAGTTTTCATTTCAAAATGTCAAGGAGCGAGAATACAAGTCCTAAGTTGCCTTTAGTTTAACCTACATCAAACTATGTTCTGGAAACATAATCCGAAACGCTTAAATGAGATTAAATAAGTTTCCGCTAGCAGCTTTTAACATGGCAGGTGTCACTTTGGATTAAAATTATCTCTACGATAAGTAAATAATTTGAAAGTGTAATGCGGAAAACGTATGATTTATTTACATAAAAAATAATATTGGTCATCACACGTCATGTTTTTTTTTTATTGTACCTCGGCAAATTGACTGTACTGTGCCTGATGGTAAGCACAGTACAATCCAAAAACAATGGCGACCACGAGTGACATACTATCCATCGCCGGTCGCCGCTGTCATGCCGGCCTGCGTAAGTATCTCTTCGCGTTGCGCTTGAAGAACCGATGTGATGATTTTTATATTTAATTCATAATCTTATTTAACTCTATATTTTGTAATATTGGTGGTTTTTGCGTAATATACGTAGTTACGTAGTATAGTTTAGATATTGTGCACAATGAAGTGGATAGGAAATAATACCACGGAACGTAGATTCTTACCTGCCCCAAAAACTCCCTGGAAAGTTCTAACAAGACGAACACCACAATGAACTGATCGCAATAAAATTGTAATATGATTTCGTATGACATACGTACGTTAGTGTGAACCTACCCGGCAATGGCAGTAATAATCTATTAGAAGATTGGTTGGTGAAAATAAAATAAACATATAAATAAATTGGTATATAAAATTGATAAACCATAAACAGTTTTACATACAGTTACTTAATTCTAAACTGAGCGTAGCTTATAATTGCTAACTAAATTAGTTAGTGATATGCAAGAATCGAACCCGCATCCTCTCGACTTAATAGAAGGCCTTACTGTGTCACAAGGTTTGACTTTGATTTTGTACAAACTATTCTTCCCAATACTAATTTCGCGTTTCCTCATCACATCTCATCGTACATATACATTTTTTTTAAGAACTGTGAAGTATAAAATAATATTTGTAACTAACCGTATACCGTAACTACATGTGTTTATGAAGTAAAACTTACGAGAAGGCTTTGAAATTCTGATCGGCAACCTTTTTGTGTGACAAAAAGTGTGGAGGTAAAAACTGTATCGGGTAGAGTGTTAAAAGCACTGTATATATGTGTTGTAGTCCGGTGAAGCTGTTAAGACCTTGCTAGGTCAATAGTGTAGACAGTTCGAGAAAAAAAAGGGCGCTGTATGTACTTGGATATCCACGGATACACATCCGACGAGAACGCCGCGTGACGTTGACTTTCTGTTCTGTTTTATTTTTATTAAAACGCTGCCCTGTAATACATACGATTCCTACGAACTACGACTTCTATCGTGTGTTTACGACACTCCCTGTTTTTCTTTCACTGTATTTAAAGAATGATCGACTTATATTTTAAACTTCAACTGCAACTTAATTGTCATTTTAGTTGAACTAATTAGAGTGTATATTTACGAAGAAAATAAAAAAACGGAATCCACGTATACCTTGTTAACGTTAAAATACTTGATTGATACCTAACACCGGTTAATAATAGTTTGAAATCGGCTTCTGGACCACCTTTGATCTCAGCCGTGAGTTATTCGTGGCCTGGCTAAGAATTCCTAGTGATAAAAATCAGCAATAAGATTTTTGTAAAACTAGTAGCGTTTGCTCGCGACTTTGCTCGTTTTAATCTAGATATGATATGACCGAGAACGATAAATAACCATAATCTAATTACTAGAGAAACAATAAAAAAGTGGTAACTCCATATTTAAGGCTCACTAAGACCAGTAACAGTTTTTTTATGTAATAGTGTTAGATTTTATAACAAAGTCTCAAAACACATTACCGATTTGCCAGATAGTAAGTTCAAGTGTCATGTCAAGCGGGTCTTAATACATAAAGGATCAATATGTGAACGATGGTGACATCTGGACATAACGCCTCTCTCTGTGCATCCACCAAAAACGAATGTAACCGTATATGTTTATAATAATATGTTGTGCTATGTTATGTATAGTGAAATGATAAACCTGATCAAGTCTCTTGCCGGTACGTTTCTTCTTTTGTTCTAAATTGAATAAACGATTTATCATTTTGATTTAGAATATATATTTTACTGAGGTATTCAACAGTCACTGCAGTCTACAATGTAAGACCAATATTAACAAACAATAATCCTTACTGATAATGTAGACGAAGACGGTTGGGATTAACTACAGAGTCATTTTGTCGTTGTCATGTAAAATAAGCGACAAAACGTGTATGAATGTAATTTGTAACGCAAACGTGTAATTATTTAAATTTGACTTTTAAAAGTAACAAACAATGATACTTACTGACAATGTACAAACAGATTAATTACAGAGTTATTTTGTCGAAATCTACTATACTAGTATTATAAAGCTGGAGCGTTTGTTTGTTTGGTTGAACGCGCTAATCTCAGGAATTACTGGTCCGATATGAAAAATTCTTTCAGTGTTTTATAGCTCATTTATCGAGGAAGGTTATAGGCTATATCATTACGCTAAGATCGATAGGAGCGGAGCACCAATGCGGAATGTTTCAAACTAGTTTTTTTTCCCTTTTGACAGCTTCCGTTGCGTGTTAGCATTAGCCTAAAGTAACTATTCTACGCGGACGAAGTCGCGGGCAGAAGCTAATGTAAAATAAGGGACAAAACACATTTGAATTAATTTCTGACGCAAACGTTATATTATTCAAATTGGACTTTTAAAAGTAATAGACAATGATACTTACTGACAATGTACAAACATCTTCAAATGAAGCAAGGCGGTCACCCATCCATGTACTGATCGCGCCCAACGCTGCTTAACTTAGGTGATCAAACGAAAACCGGTGTTTCAACTCTACCCGTCACAGTGTTTACCCCCACCACTTTTCGTCACTCAAAAATATTGCCGATGAGAATTTCAAACAGCTTCTCTTCAAAAAGTTTCACTCCAAAAATGTGTTCAAAGAAACACTATTCTTGAGTCTAATATTAATTTAAGTGAGAAGGAAAAACTGTACTTGTATGCAATTTTTGAAGTGAAAACTTGTTTATGCGCCTTAAACGGTATTATTGGCAGGAGATAAATTTATAATTTCGCGTCATGACATGCTAGTAAGCGTGACGAGCCGTATTGCGCTTGCATAGCTTTCATCAGGCTATCAACGCGTAGTATATGGACCTGTGTACATGTAATATTTTGCAGCTCATCATACGTACGATTAATTAATAGCATTTATAAACATGTATATATTTATTGCACCGAATTCCAATAGATGTAAAAACCACACTAATGTTAATAATTTCAGTTACCATATTCTATAATTTAAATATTGTAATTCACACTATAATCAATTTAAAAATTGATAAGAGAACACAGTTATTTCATTGTTTCGAGTTTTCACTTCTGACTCGACTTTTATCTTATTAACAGTGTATTTTAAATTAAATATATACCGACTGCAAATTTATGATAAGCAATATGAAATTATTTTGACGGCACGGCGCGGCCGCGGCACACTGAACTTTCAAAATTCTGTATAAATCGTAAACCAACCTGTCTAAAATATATTTACTTCCCTAAATTATTATTCACTAGTCCGATTAAACTATTAAACCGTTTTAACCATGTAGTTCGATTAATTTGTGGTTAAATTATTCAAGCCAATCCATAAAACTTTATCATATATGGCTACGGAATGCAACTTTTTATCGAAAAGCGGAAAAACAGCGTGAAGAATGCTGATTGGTGAGGACATTTCTCCACTCGGTATAGTCATTCGTGTTTATAAGTCTAGTATTAGAAGAACACTATAAATGCGAGGTACATAAGTTACGTACCGTTTTTCACTATATTACAATGAACACAATTTATTTTAATCCTGCCGGCGCACTTTCACCGTATATTGTTAAGGAGAATGCTGAGCGTGTATTGTTTTTTTTTTTCGAACTGACTACGCTATTGACCAAGCGAGGTCTTAACAGCTTCACCGGACTACTAAGGCGAGCGCTTAAGGCACTCAGCCGATTTTATTTTGACAACTAGCTCAAGGGTGCGCGGCACATCTTGGCTTTGGCCTGATACATGCAATTCGCGACCTATGTGAGCTAACCTAATCTAAGCTAACTATTCATACATATATGAGTTGTTGAAACATATATGTGTACCAAGCATACATACCTCATCAAACCTTATATATATTTCGTATCGGATAATGCGTGTATTGGTTTTACTCTATCGATATATGTTATTTGTCTATATAAATACTATATAAGTCTATATAAACATACAATAAGAATGTAAATCGAATCTGTCTGTAATTTTAGATTTGTGTGAAAAAAATTGTTGCAAGGAATAAGTAATAAAATACATTTAATTCATTTTTTTTTAATGTTTGTCTGTTTGTTTGAATACGCATTACTGCTAAAGTACTGCGTTCACGATAAAACAAGAAAATCATAAAACATTTCCTCGAGTGACATTTAGTCTTGGTTTCATTAAAATCGATTCACTCTATTTAAAAGTTATTGTAACTTTAATGAGGACGCGACTTAAGTACGAGAGAAAAGTAGATAAGTAACTGGACTTGATATACTTTCTACGCAGACAGAGTCGCGGGCACACCTAGTAAAGAATATAGGTGCAGTTGTTTTGAAGCACAATCACGTCAAATTTGCTGCACTTACCAGCATGGGACTATGCCCATTCGATGCGCGAGTTTTATAGAGAGTTTTAGGCTACTTATTCTCTGAAATCAAATGATCCTTTGCCATTTTGAATTCCCAACGAAGCAGACAACTAGTTGAAGATAAGAAGAGGTTACGTTTCTCTCTGTCTGCCTGTCGGTTAATAAATCTGCAATAATTCGTAAACTACTAAACCAATTCCTATTCTTACTTCTTTAAAGATAAATTTCGGTTTATACAGCCAAGCTTTTTTAACATAATAACATAGGTTATGTACGGAAATAAGCTATTAAATCAATTATTTTACCAAAATTGTTAAACATTAGTCAATATAATACAGTAGGCAATGGTTTACAATACAAATTATTAAATAAAAAAAGCTGAAAGCACCATAAATCTGTTATTTTTCTTTAAGTTACTTTATATACTTATATATTTAAGTTATCAGTTACTTAAGTTAAAGCCTAGATATATATTGATTCATCGTAAATCCTTTATCAATTTCCATGTTTTCTAATGTTTCTTTGAAATAATCAAATATAATTTTTTGTGTACTTTTCAATATAGACCATAGAGAGTAATATAGATAGGGTCTATAGGGATACATAATTGTTACATATTATTTTATAATGATTTTATGTTGTCTACATAGATTTCCGACACAATGTACTGTTTAATGTATAGGTGAGATCGTCTGTAGCAAACTGTAGTATTCTGATGCAAGGTGACCTGCAAAGTCGACATGCACATGCGAAAGTGCCATCTGATAATTTGGAGGTTAAACCCCATTGTTCACGAACCGGTACTAAAATGGTACTGTTTTATTGCACGCACGCATTAATGGACGACCACCACAAGGTTGGATGAGATCATTCGGCGAAAATAATAACGTGAAAGTAACGTATGGTCTATGTGGAACAAAAATTAAACAGCTTGTAGATTTATGTCACGAATCGCTGTGCCCTCCGTCTGCGTGGAACCTACAGTCCCTGGCCATATTATTAAACTCACCATAAGATCTTATATAAAACGTTAATTATCAGGTTTTTTTTTTTCGAACTGACTACGCTATTGACCAAGCAAGGTCTTAACAGCTTCACCGGACTACTAAGGCGAGCGCTTAAGGCACTCAGCCGATTTTACTTTGACAACTAGCTCAAGGGTGCGCGGCACAACTCGGCTTTGGCTGTTGCCTGATACAACCTAAGCTAAGCTAACTATTCATACATATATGAGTTGTTGAAACATATATGTACCAAGCATATATAACTCAATAACTCTTATATATATTTGGTATCGGATAATATTCTAAACTATTTAGTATTTTACTAATCAACCTTTAAATATAACACAACTGTTTATAAACTTCTTCGAATACATGTATTTTGTAAAGAAAACAACTGTGCGTCTAATAATTTGGCCCGGGTCTGTAATGTAAAAAAACAGTGATTAATAAATTCTACTGAATGTATGAAGCCCATTTATTTATCTATTTTTCTCTCGTACTAAAGTCGCGTCGTTATTTAAATTACAATATCTTTTGATATAGTTAACGGATTTTAATTAAACGAAGACTAAATGTTACTCCAGGATTTGCTTTATTATCTTGGTGAGGTGAACGCAGTACTTTAGAAGTGATGCGTGTCCAAACAAACCAACAGACAGAGAGACATTTCTAAGAATGATTGAAATGTATTCGATTACTTACTCCTAGACACCTGTTACATTATTTTCATAAAAATCTAAAAAATACAGACAAGTTACATTTAAATTCCTATTACATATATGAATAAATACCGATATTAAAAGTATACATGTCTGTACAATATTGAAGCATTAGTACAAAGCTATAAAACTATATTTTAACTAACTATGCAGTTTGTTACGAGTTCCTCCTTATTGTAATAAACTGTCGAGATATTATAGTCAAATGGATATTGAGTTAATGTTTTCCGTACTCAAATATCTACGTACTAATTTCTGAGATGTTTGATTAATGGTACAAAAGGTAATATTCTACAACGCCATCTGTTGGCGACTAACAGTAAAATACTTACTTTCATGTTAGAATGGGGTTGAAACGAGTTAGAATCTATCAGTTATATATATAAAAATCCATTTAAAAATCTTAAATCTTGGAACGATATAATATTAATTTAAAAAAGTATTATAACGTTTTATTGTAATATTTATTTTAAACTGCAGACAATTTTTTTATTAACCTGTTATAAAAATTAATTCGTGGCTTTCTTAATTTGAGTATTGTCCTCCAATAATTACACATGTTTTCGTTAAATTCTCTACAAAATAAAACAGTAATTAAATATATACTTTAGTATTCACAGCAACTCACAAGACAAAACAGTAAAAATGTTTAAAATTAACTCATAACTAGTACCTACTACATATTCATATTTTTATCTAGAGGACCACTCATCCATTGTTTAACTTGTTATACACACAAACACATTTAACGACACGAAATAAGGAAATTTAAACAAACACCATTATAATCAGTTAAATATAGTTAAACACCAGAAAAAATATGAATATCAATTTTAACATAAACAAGTTTCTACGCTGCATGCAAATTACATTCACACAGGGTCCGAAAAACTGGCTTCGCTTTCAATCTTCGTAAAAGTTTTATATTCAATAAACAGTGTTAATTTTTTTAAATAAACTAGCTATGCTCGTGCCTCCTTCCGCGTGGAACGTAATGTAAAAAACAACGACTAATAAAATCATCTGAATGTTTTAAGTCCATTTAATTATCTACTTTTCTCTCGTCCTTACGTTGCGTCGTTATTAAAATTGCAATAACTTTTGCTACAGTGAACCGATTTTAATGAAACCAAGACTAAATGTCCTCGATTAGGATATGAGGTTTTATCGTGAACGCAGTATTTTAGCGCAGTGATGCGTGTTCAAACAAATAGACAGGCAGATAGACAGACATTTCTAAAAGTGATTGAAATGTATTTTATTACATGCTAGCTGACCCGTGCAACTTCGTCTGCATCAAATCGGTTATGCAATTATTTACGACATCAGATTAGAAACCTCAAAAATAACAGTATTTCTCCACTATTTAATGGATGTTATTATACATATAAATCTTCCTCTTCAATCACTCTATCTATTAAAAAAAACCGCATCAAAATCCGTTGCGTAGTATTAAAGATTTAAGCATACATAGGGATATAGGGACAGAGAAAGCGACTTTGTTTTATACTATGTAGTAGGACTGTTGATAAAATATCGATATATCGAAATATCGATATTTTTATTTTAAAATATCGATATTTTTTAGTAATATTTTTTTGGACGATATATCGATATTTCGATATTAAAATTTGGATATCGGCGGTCGATATTATTTATTATATACATCATCATCTTCTTACCGCTATCCCACCTAGGTTGAGTCGATACAAAATATGTTTTCCTTTTCCACTCTCCTCTGTCAGACATAATCTCAAATTTCACACCTTTTATACCCATGTTACTTTTCACACACTGTATCCATACCTTTTTCGGTCTCCTCTACTTTTATATATCTCCACCTTCATACTTAACTATTCCAGTTATAAGTCTTTCATATCTCTTTATGACATGCCCGTATCATGCTAACCTATTATTCCTATACTTCTCTGTCACTGATGATGTTTTCAAACTTTATCTGATACATTTTCATTTTATAAATTCTAGTTACACCACACATATTAACAATCGCATCTCTGCCGCGTACAGTCTTTCCAGCACTCAAATGCAAGCAGTAGACTATGACTTACAATAGTTTTAAACACCTTCCCCATGAGTTTCAAGTGCATTTGTGGAACACAAGATACCCTAATCATCTTTCGCCATTTCGTGCATCCTGTATTTATCCTATTCCATCCGTTATTGTCCACGCCGCCGTCGTTGTGGATCAATGAACCGAGGTACCGGAGTTTGGAGCAGGCTGGTTATAGTAATCTTAGTAGTGAAGCAGCTGAACATATAAAGTAACGAGTATTAAAAAAAAAACTCTTACTGAAAAATATTCAACATCAGCCTGTAAGAGGCCCACTACAGGGCCATAGGCCTCTTCCCGAAAGAAGGTATAGGCGTAATCACCACGCCAGTCCACGACTTATTGGCGATTTCATACTGAGTAATCCACAGTTGTATGTTTTCTCACATATAGTAGTACTATGAGAACATTTCTCAGGTTTAGGTTTCCTTACGATGTTTCCTTTCACCGTCAACTGGTAGTGTTACCAATGTAAATTAATAAATGTACGTGAATTTAGAAAAAATAGTTGTAGTCACGACAGGGTTCGAACCTGCAGACATCGAAATGATATTACACCGGCCATATCAGTAGACCACCCCTACTTAAAAAACTTGGTGTCCAATGGGCTGAAAAATATTGGTACATATAATTATCATATTTAGATAAAACATTAATGATGTAATTATCAATATGATTGAAAAACGATTGTGCAAGTGGCCCTTAGATCTGTAATGTAACATTTTAAAACATTTATGGTATAAATTGTAAAAATATACTGGACTCATCGAGCAGAACAGGCAACAAACACTATCGGGTTTATCTTGTGGTTTGTACCAACCTTTGGTACAACTATTTAAATAACATAATATATATTTAAATGCAGCAAACTTTATTAAACCATAATGAATAGTCGACCTGTCTATCTTTTCAAATCATTCCAAATATAAACTCGTAGTTTATAAGTAATAAAATAACTACATACTTTTTACATCAGTACACTACATCTTGTTAACATATACATATTTAGAATACATTACACGTTAAAATCTATTTAGCGAGATATTCCTAAGTGAATTGAGAGTGTTGAGTAATTGACAGGTTTGGAGTATTAATTTGATTACTTCTGCTGTATATAATAAAACTTGCCACTTACTCTGCTTTCACCTGGGAATTATAATTTGCTACTTTATTGCATCTACCAAAGTTGTTTGGTTAGTATTCAAAAACCAATCTATGTTCTATTAAGTATAATTGCTTAGATTTTGAAAGTGTGGTTAGTTATAATCATTTAAAATTTCTATCCATTAAAATGCAAGGCTACAAATTTTTTTTAAAACTTTCGGGGCCTTATTCTTTTTTACGCTTTAAATGACATAAATGTGAGGGTTCTGAATTCCTTCTCTCTGAATCGTCCTTACCTATTTTTACAGTTCCTTACGCATTCCGCTCTTCCTTCTTAGTGCAACTACATAGTTTCTCTTATAAAAATTTTGGTTTCTATGAGTAAAAATTGAAAATAGGATGATTAATTCCATTATTTAGCATTTCTTTACAACAATTTTAGTTGTTATTTGAATAACTTTGATTTTAGATGTACGTAGATATTTTGTACTCTTTTACTGATCAGTATGATTGTGTATGTAGAATACAACAATATGAAGATTACGAATGGGAACATATACTAACTTACGTGACGGTGCAATCCAGTCCAGTGATCTATCAGTTAAATCTGTCTGATTTAACTGACATAAAAAAATGAATATCAATTTTAACATAAACAAGTTTTTACGCTGCATGCAAATTACATTCACACAGGTCCGAAAAACTGGCTCCGCTTTCAATCTTCGTAAAAGCTTTTATATTCAATAAACTAACCTTCCTCGATAAATGAGCTATCTAAGACCGAAATAATTTTTCAAATCGGTCTTATAGTTCTTGAGATTAGCGCGTTCAACCATACAAACAAACGAACAAACAAACTCTTCAGATTTTTATATTAGTATAGATAGTATAGATATAGCTAATGATCGCGATGTAATCAGATACAAATCCCTAACGCCTCGGCTTTTTTTTTTTTTTTCGAACTGACTACGCTATTGACCAAGCAAGGTCTTAACAGCTTCACCGGACTATTAAGGCGAGCGCTTAAGGCACTCAGCCGATTTTACTTTGACAACTAGCTCAAGGGTGCGCGGCACACCTCGGCTTTAGCTGTTGTCTGATACATGCAATTCGCGACCTATCTGAGCTAACCTAAGCTAAGCTAACTATTCATACATATATGAGTTGATGAAACATATATGTGTACCAAGCATACATACCTCAGCAACTCCTATATATATTTCGTATCGGATAATATTCTAAACTATTTCAGTTTGATAAGGGAAAAAATAAAACCCTTCCACCTGCATGTGTAAGCGTGTATGCGTGCACGTGTGTGGAGGTGATATGTGTAAACGCCTCGGCATTGTGACCCGTTTTCACCATGCCCTACGACACTGTGTTCACACAACACTCCTAATAAACAGTTCATAGCTTGCACCAGAGTGCAAACAAACTGTACGACCCAAATAGTGTCAACGGATAGATTTACGACAGTACTTCGTATGTTCTCGTTTTGTGCGCCGTGTTTACTCGACTGGCTTATATTACTGGTACACGTAAGTTTTTAGTTCGTACGTGAATCAGCGTTGCCTTGTAATTTTACAATGACATCGTTCAGGACTTATTTAATTAGTACTTATTTCTTTATTACAGCAATCAATTATTTTTATTCAAAACTGACTGTGCCGCGACTTCGTCCGCCTGTAACATTAATAAAGTAATGTATTAAGTCCATTTACTTCTCTACTTTTCTCTCGAACTTAAGTCGCGTTGTCATTAAAAGTACAATAACTTTTGATAGACCGAACCGATTTTGATGAACCAAAGAATCAATGTTACCTCGAATATATGCTTTATGATTTTCTACAAGAGGTTATATCATTAATGCAGTATTTTAGCAGTAAAGCTTGTTCATACAAACAGACAGACAGAAATTTCTAAAATTGATTGAAATCTATTTTATTGGTTATTCCTAAGATACTTGTAACAATGTTTTTTTACACGTTACACGTACATTCTTATTATATGTATAGATAGGTGGTCCCGAAATCTCTGTTCTCTTTAAAATGGTGATATTTCATAGCAACTAATTATTTTACGGTTGTCAAATTTTATCATTATTGCTTTAAACCTATTAGAAAGCACAACGATATGTAAGTCTTATATAATATTCGGAAAAGTTCTACTTGTGAAAGTCTCGTCAAACCGTTCAACCGTTTTGGAGATAAACTCGGACATACAAGAAACACATTTATTTATCTTTTCCATGTTTGTATTTACCAAGTAAATCATTCCTTTAAATTATTTTATAGTCACTATCGTCTGGCTTGTTCGATTTTCCAACAAAACGGTACTTCCTTTATTACAACTTTCCAACTATGACATATCAGAACTCATGTTCTAATTATTATACCCAATCCATTCGTGTAAATTAACAAAATTGTACTATGCCGATAACCACTAATATTACAAAGTACCGGGACAAATAAAGCTAGATTATGTATAAAAATATTTAAAAAACCAACCAACTACAGACTTAAATACCAAATCAGCTCAAAGTTATAACTGAAAATGCCTAATTATAATCATCATAGCCCATTATTATAAATCAAATTAAGAATTTTATGCGAACTCCGACAAATATTTTGAAAATACCAGTGGTTGATGATCGAAACATACTTATAAAATTTAAGTGTCTATATATATCCAGGTAGATATATCATTACGTTGCAGCAAAAGGTCTAAGCAGTAACCATAAAATGTAGCAGGGGTAACTTATTATCACCAAATCACTCACAATTAACCCAAAAACAGAATAGTACCCTTGAAACAATGAACTTATTTTAACATGAACAAGGTTATTTATAACAAATAATTATAAATACTAGTAATTGGAACGTAAGAGTAAAACAATACATACAGTCGAGCATAGCAATCTCCTCCACAACCTTTTTTGAATTTCTTTATTGGCAAATGTCAAAATGTCTTTTTTATTTACATGTGTGTATATGTTGTGTAAAATTGGAGCAGTAGTGTGAGTAATGCATATTTTAATTAATTTAATGTACTTCTAATGCATTTTATATAAAATAAATAGCTTTCTGCACTTCTCCTCCATATAAACTTAAACTATGCCAAGTTTCACGTTCATCCGTTCGCCCAATTCCGTTAAAAAGGGATACAAATATTAGGGTTCACGTATTAATATATAGATATTACTACGTTGAAGAATTCGCATTCTGTATAGCATACAGAATTTCTAACGGCAGTATCTTGTATATTTTTAAAAGAACTTAGTAAATTCCGTTCATTATAAACGGTTTGAAAAAGAGAAACCCCTTATGAATACGTAACAACGCTCGTAGTCTCCACGAAGGTAAACCGTGACGTTTCCATTTAAAACACTATATAACTACAATGTCGTTTGTGGCATCTGTGTCAACATTGTAGGTTGTTCGTAGCTTCGTACAATATGGGACAATAACTCAAAACTAAACATTTAATATACTAAGACTGACGTTACTTGTTACTCATTCTCGAAATACTTTGTCTAAACGCGTTCAAGCGTTTTGAATATTTTGTGTAACTGACAGTGTCTAAGTAGACTTGAGTTTTGAAACAAACTGTCACTAATTAGTTACACAGAGTACGTTATATAAATAGAGGTCGCACTCGTTCTTTCCAATCTGCGCCTCTATAATACGAGTCTCGAACTAATATTGTTGGTTATAAATGTACATTTATAGCTATGTATGTATGCATACAGTGGTACTGCGTAAATTGTATACAAGTTTTTGATCATTTTTATTTGTAATGAATATATTCATCGTAAGGCATAAGGCATCTACATAAATCCATGTATGTATGTGCAGGAGTCAATGTTTATAAGTAGAACCTAGAAACATAGATAAAATTGTTTGTGGGAGACAAGAAAATTTAAGGGAGCACACTCTCGTAACAGATACGTAAACAAAGAGAATGAAAACAAATATTTGAAAGTTGTCAGTTTGAAATGTCAAAATTAATTGTCATCCACCATCTTTTGTTATCAAACTTGCCAAAAAATTATATAACAGTGCCATCTAGAGAGTGGATTGATAACAAAAAATAGACGAGCTTTTTCCATACATATACGATTCTGAGAAGTGAAAATAGCGTGATTAGTTAGGCTTGTCTTATACTACGCGAGGTGCGCAGACGCAATGATGTAATTTTTGACTGCACTACTCCCACTAACATAATTTTACTAAAGCGTAAATGAGATAACATAATAAGATGTCTGCATAAAAAGACTGTGCGTGTATCAGTATGACTTCCTTACACAAACTTCCTTTGCTTATATGTATATATATAAAAATGTATGAAAAAAACCTTGTCAAATTATATACCTACCTAAATCTTCCTCATGAATCACCTTATCTACTATTGGACTCCACATGAAAATCCGTTAAGTAGTTTTTGAGTTTATCGCGAACAGACATACGTGGCAGAGAACTTCATTATATACATATGTAATATATATATATATATATATATATATATATGAGAATGCTTATAAACTATATACTATACGAAGTTAACTATTTATTCACTCAGTTTTGTCATACTACCAGACCGAGACGGACACTTATATATACACATATGTGTACAAATACACAGCTACAATACGTTCAACGCGTAATGCCATTTTTCCCCTACCATGCTATAAGAATTTTCACTACAATAAGTATCATTTTGTAAGACAGTTATTTTCACTTATCTGTGGTCATGAAATTATGCTGAGAAGTAAGGTGGGTCTTGAAAACGGTACAATAGTTACAGTTTCCATCCTAACTATACCAAAATATATAGACGAAGTCGCGGGAAAAGCTAGTAGAATATATAAATCGTAAGTGACACTATAAAGGTATGTTTTTCTTGAGGATTATCGTCCGAATGTACATACATTCATAATTTTTTGTTAGCACAAATTTTACATAATGCCACAATTCCAAAGGCAATAAAGACGATATCTATGCAAATTTATTTTCCACTGTTAAGACATACACTCATTAATTTTTAATATTAACTTTTATAACAAATCAGTAAAATATCAGTAGTATATTTTATAATAAATCAATAAAGTAAATGCACCAAAATATGGTAAGTTAAATATAATCCGAGCAAATTTAACGCAAACTTTGCCGTCATCGATTGATTGACTTTTGTATTTATTTATATTATGAATGGAAATTACAGCTATTTTATAAAATAACTAGTTTCTGCCCGCGACTTCGTCCGCGTGGCTTGTGACTTGGGGCTACCCCTAACACGCAGCGGAAGTTCTCAAAATGCAAAAAAAAACCCCGATATTAAAACATTCTTCATTAGTGCTCCAGTCTTATTGGTCTTAGCCTATAGCCTCCCTCGATAAATGAGCTATCTAACACTGAAAAAAAATTTCAAATCGGACCAGTAGTTCCTGAGATTATCGCGTTCAACCAAACAAACAAACAAACCCTCCAGCTTTATAATATTGTATGGTAGTGAATTTTTTTTTCATCATTGCTACAACTGCGTAGGTGATAAAGGGAAACCTGTTATTTTTTTTAATTATTATAACACCGTGATTCCTATAAATTTGTCGTAGTTATAACTCAATAATTGTTTTCGAGTACTATATTTTTTAGCTTTTCGGTGTGCTGTGTACATGCAAGAAATAAATTAAGCGTACACCAAGCGGCTGTCTGTTAACTCCGCTATCTAAATATATATCACGAATTATTTGTCACGTGAAACATTATTTTTCATATCACGTGAAAAATAACAGTGACGTATATATCCTTCCTTGACTAATCTATATATTTATGTGTTTATTATATTATATTTACGACTTATAGACTGGAATAATAAACAGAATATGCTGCTGTCGGTACTGAGGAAGTCATGTGTTTTTTGAGCTTTAAATTATTTATTATTTCCTTTCTGACGCTACTTTCGGCGATGATTCACATAAACGCAAACTCTCGCGGAAATCACATATAATATTAATTCTAAATTTTAATGGTTTTATTACACCCCATATTAATTCCAATTCGCGAAGTTAATAACAAAATTTCACATGCCATGTGTCTTCTAAAACGACACAAACATTTATTCTAAGTAAGGACAAGCATTGTTTAACCCACGCGTAGGTTATCCACGTGTCGTGTGATAGCCGCCCACACAATATCGCTAAGATAATACTCGTGTGTATTTCACAGCGACTGATCAAATAAACATATTTTTACACCTTCCAAGGATTCTGTTAGGTTTCGAAGGCTATCAAAATTAATTAGGAATGTTAACAGAGTGGATTTATTTCATTTTATTTTTGGCAATCGATCTTCTAATAGATTATTACTGCCATTGTCGAGTATTTAATGATATTAAAAGTTTATTGCGAAATTTAAATGTTCAAACTAGATGGTGGCCTTCTTGTTAGAACTTTCTAGAGAGTTTTTGTGATAAGTCAGAATCCATGCTCCGTTATATTATTTCATCCACTACACTTGTCCACAATAATCAAAGTATAGTACGTAAAACATTACCAATATTGCAAAATATAGAGCCAAGTAACATAAGATTATGAACAATCTTAATTATCTTAACTCTGTCCCCCCAATATATTCTTGATAACTTAATATATGTCCGCAAAAACTTAGATAAGCTGGATTCAGTAAAAGACCAACATAAATTAAATACTTGAACTAGTCGTAGTCCGGTGAAGCTGTTAAGAACTTGCTTGGTCAATAGCGTAGTCAGTTCGAAAAAAAAAAACTTGAACTAGCAACAAATTGGTCATTCCAAGTTTCAGGTCCGCTAAGACCAAAAACAGTTATTTAGGTAATAGTGTTAGGTTTTATAACAAAGTCCCGAAACACATTACCGATTTGCCGGATAGTGAATTCAAGCACCATGTCAAGCGGGTTTTAATGGCTAAAGGTTATGTATAGGGTGGATCAATATGTGAACGACTGTGACGTCTAAAAATGATGCTCCTCTCTGTGCATTCACTAAAAACGAATATAACTATCTATGTTTTGTAAAAATCTATAACATGAAGAATAAATCAGATCGAGTTTCTTGCCGGTTCTTCTCTATGACTGGTCTGTTTTCCGAACCGATAGAAGCTTTCGACGTTCATAAGCGCCTTCTCAGGGCCTAAATTGATAGATAATATATAAAATCCGCTACATGACATTCTAAGATCGCGCCAAAAACTCCTAGAATCGTATTTAGTTATTCTACAATCGTTCCATCGTTATTTTTTTGTTTATCGAATCGCTTTCGTAAGCTCGAATAGATATAAGTGTTAATATGGGCCTATATTGTTAACATGTACCTGACATATCACATGTTCGCGCTTCGGTGACTCACAAAATATCGCTTCTGTCATATTTGCGGAATTTATAGGCCTTATGTCATTTAATCAGAACTCACGTCACCGTGACTTTTATAGACCTCGTGTGATGATGGAATTTGCATAATGTATTATATTTATTCTATTACGTGATTAGTATAATTACGTAATCGTGTTAAGCCCCGTAACGGGACGTATCGAGGCAAAAGTTATCTATAGTTCTCACGGTCTTATTTTTTTATTATTGATTTTTTTAAGTGAAACTTTTTTAGTTTAGATCGGTATTTTTTCGTCTGGACATAAATTTATGATTTCGCGTCATGACATGCTAGTAAGCGTAACCGAACTCATTGCGCTTGCGTGGCTTGCGTCTAACTAGCAACGTGTAGTATAGCGGGCTGTGTATTGATTAATAGACTTTATAAAAATGTCTATAATTAGTACTCCGAGTGCCAATATACGAGTATGTGAAAACCAGACTAATGGTTATCTTTACTGCTTACCCTCTATAAAAAAGCGCTATAATATATCTTAGATGATATCCTGAAAATTTTACTGTCTACCAGTAAAAATCCCGTCAAAATCGGTTCAGTTGTTTGAAAGATTAACCTTGACAAACAGCGGACACTTCAATTTTATGTATACGAGCTAACTCATACAATAAAGTAAGAACCTTCACTAACAAGAATATTTTTAAATTGTTTACAGTTTACCGTGACTGTAATAATGTATAATTTATTTTATGATTTAAAAGATTATGTCATCTTTATATGACGATGATAAATTAGTGTTTTATATTCATATATTTATGATAATTTAACAATGGCCGTGAAACTCTACAATACGCTAAACGCTTGTATAACGTTTTCATATTTAGATGATACATCCGTCAAAAGAACTGACAATGGATTTACAGTAATTGGAGGAAATTCAATATTGTTAAAGGCACGGTTCGTTGATTAATTTCTGAGCCGTAAAAATATATAATAATATAATGTCGTTTTAGAATAAATAAATAAAAAATTATTTAGATGGTTTGATAAGAGATTTTTAATTAACCAAATTTTTTTTTTGTTTTAAATCATATTGAATATTTATATCTTCTATACGTATTATATGAATATAAATCTAAAGTGTCTGTACTTTTTAGATTTTTGTGAAACAAAATTGTTGCAGGTGTGTTGGAATAAGTAATAAAATATCATTTAATCATTTTTAGAAAAATCTGTCTATCTGTCTGTTTGCTTAAACATGCATCTCTGCTAAAGTACAACGTTCACGATAAAACCTTACTAAGAAAATCATAAAGCATATCCTTGAGTAACATTTAGTCTTGATTTCATACAAATCGGTTCACTCTATAAAGAGATATTATAATATTGAAGACGACACTATTTAAGCACGAGAGAAAAGTATCTATATATTAATACGTGAAGCCTAAACTTTGTATCCCTTTTTAACGGAATTGGGCGAACGGATGAACGTGAAATTTGGCATAGTTAAAGGTTAGATGGAGGAGAAGTGCAGAAAGCTATTTATTCTATATAAAATGCATTATAAGTACATTAAATTAATAAAATATGCATTACTCACACTACTGCTTCAATTTTACACAACATATACACACATGTAAATAAAAAACACATTTTGACATCTGTCAATAAAGGACTTCAAAAAAGGTTGTGAAGGAGGTTGCTATGCTCGACTGTATGTATTATTTTACTCTTACGTTTCAATTACCCTTTTTCATTCTACATTCAACAATGATATTAACCCTAATAACATTCAAACTTAAAAAAATCAATGAACCATGGTCGAATGTCGACCACTGGCCGCCCGCTAGTATAAATAAATAGACTTAATACATTCATATCATTATATTTGACACTATTTTTTTACATTAGGTTCCACGCGGGTACAGCTAGTAAATCAATAAAAAACTTAGCTGAAAAGAGAAATAACATTTAAAGCTATTACTTCACAAATTCCCTCTAGTATGCCATATTTTCTCATAAATACTTCTTAATACTACAGAACTTCAGGAACGGAACAACGAACGCCTACTTAGTACTTCCACTCTTCTCTTTCTTCCGTGAATCTACATTTATAATCTTTTTCATATATGTTACTTACATATTAAATATGTGATTTTATTGTGAACCCAGTACTTTAGTAGTGCTGCGTGTTCATACAAATAGACAGACAGACATGCCTAAAAATGATTGAAATCTACTTTATAACTTATTCCTACACACCTTTTTTTTTTTTTTAACGTGGGGAAATCCCTTATGGATACGCCACCCTCCCGGGGGAAAGGGTGGGTTATGTCCGAGTCGCACGGACTAAAACCCCACGGTGTACCGTCAGACCGTTTTGTGGGTGCGGCAAGGGATCGTGCAAGCTAATCAACCTTGTAGAGCCGCCCCCACGGTCCGCCCGGCGGAAGGTGACCGCCGGGTTCCTACCTATAGAGGGACAGACCGGGTACACACCGGCTGCCCCCCTCCTCCGCCGGACCTGTGCAATGAGGAGATGGGCCCCCCGGCCCGCAACAATTTCTTTCACAGACACGTCACATTTCCATTGTTATTATACAGAAGAAGATTTAACTTCAATTTCTGTATCGTTTAATCGTTACGTAAATTGGTGTGTATGTATACTTGTTCAGGGAAAATATATTCTCGTCATTATTTTTTATTTACATCAACAATTAATAATTATAAGATATAATAACAAATGCATATCTAACCACGAGTAAAGGTAGGTTAATTATAATTAGTGAAAAACTATAATATCGTGTCGACATCTTGGCATTTTCTCGATGATATGTCATCAGGTGACAAAGTGTCGTTTGTCATCGGTGACTAATTAGTAAATATGCTCGACTTGTTGACACTTGTCATTTGTTAGGTGCATCGCGACGCTTTGACATACTTTCGATAAACGGCTTATGTTATAACGCTTACAGACATATAACTCATACCGGTTTCATCTTTATGGTGATATATAGTATAAATAAATAATAAATATGTAAATATTCATGGTGGCCTAGTGGTTTGACCGGTGGAATATTGTTTCGATGACCGCAGGTTCGAACCCCGCCATGTACCAACGATTTTTTCGGAATTCGCGTACATTTACTAATTTAAATTGGTAACACTATCGGCTGACGGTGAAGGAAAACGTCGTGAGGAAACCTGAACCTGAGAAATGTTCTTGTAGTACTTGTAGTATGTGGGAAAAATATAGAACTGTGGATTTCTCACAGTTTGAAATCGCCAATACGTCGTGGGCTGGCGTGGTGTTTACGCCCAACCTTCTTTGGGAAGAGGCTTATGGCCCTGCAGTGAGTATCTTACAGGCTGAATTTATTATTATTATTTATTATATAAATACAGTAATATATATACCTATGTTTGCGCAATTCTAGTTTATTGAATTCTTTTTTAGTAACAATTTGTTTTAATCCGAGGCAAATGTTTCGTCCACAGGGAAAACTTATTTATTTAAGCCTCATTAAACGAAATAAATGCAGTAAATAATAATAGAAGAAACAGTAAAAATGAATCTATCATATTTAGGTACACGAAAAAAACGCGTTTCTAATGTTTATAGAATTAAATTAGTCAAATATTCAACTACTCCAAACCGGAGATTACGTAGCCAGACTTCGACTGTAATCGATATTGTCTGGAAGCGATGTCTGCAGTTTATATGATACTAGCCACTGCCGGCGGCTTCGTCCGTGTGGAATAGTTACTAACGCTAACACGCAGCGGAAACTCTCAAGAGGAAAACAAACCCCGATTTTGAAACATTCTTAATTAGTGCTCCGCTCCTATTGGTCTTAGCGTAATGATAAATAGCTTATAACCTTTCTCGATAAATGAGCTATATAACACTGAAAGAATTTTCAAATCGGACCAGTAGTTCCTGAGATTACCCTCTACAACGTCACAAACTCACAAAGTTTACCTCTTTTAATATTATTATTAGTATTAGTATATTGCCATTTATCCGTTTTATGTGGAGAGTTAATCGACTTGACACTGAATACCATGACTATTAATATATGCATTGTATTTAATGTCACACGATAACACAAAGACATAAATTAGGAAAAACCTACTTTGGCCAGTAAAATGCAAATTCTGATTTTATTATACTGCTAATAGTTTATTGTAAAGGTTAGCGTTCAGAAAGTGTCTTGCGTTAGACCGAACCGAATCGATTCGCATAAATTCTATAATCCACGTATCTGTTATTAACGGTTGCCCGGGAATTCATGTTATTTGTGCCTTTATAAATTATGATGTCATACATTGTCTTGGCGAACTTCTCACGGTTTATGCAGTAAACCTTGACGTATCTCTCAGAAGGATTTTTACCAATTTATTCTCATATTGCGGCCAAGTTAAACAATATCTTAATAATATATAGTCTTTGTATTATTCTGATCTATAAACCATATTACTAAAGTAAAGTTAATTACATATTAGTAAAGTAGACTTTGCTTGATAGAGTAACAAACGGCCATCCATCCTCACAAAATTTCTTTTTTGTAATACATATTAAACACTAGCAAATACGCGCCCAATCTGTCTATTTGTATCAAAAGTAAAATGTTTTGAGGATTACGTCAATTTGGATGCCAACTTAATCGCCACAGATCTACAAATCACGTGTAAATGCTAATACCACCACAGTAGTAGTTCTCTTTTGCGATGGACATATGCAGTCAAGCAGGAAGCTAGGATGTTTGTAACGAGTTGGATAGCTACCATTATACGCATGGTAATAAAATGTTTACGGTGACTCTGAGAGATTTGCATGCTACACTGACGGTGACGACTCCCGAAGCATTCTAGATCGCTCGAAGGTCACCGAAATCTTTTAGATTGCAATGTGTTTGCTATCAGATACACTTTCATAATTTTCTCTATATAAATTAAAAAAAAATACCGAATGTTGTAAGCGCATTACTTCAGAACGACTCCACCTATACGGCTCATTCATGTTGTTATGTTTGTATATTTTATTGTATTATGTTCAAAGAAAATATTTAAATAACGTACAGAAAAGTGAAAAATTTGAGTCAAAGAATCTCCTTGTAAAAAGTAAGTGTGTGAGATTAAAGCCAGTATCCTGATCTTCATAAATATTGACAGAATTGCCAGATCGATGTTCAGTTGTTCAATTTACATTCTATTTCATGGTCGTACTGTAAAGAGAAAATTTGCTCTCATTTTCTTCGTTAGTAGACTGTAGCGAAGTCGGGAAATCTTAAAGCCACCTAGCTAATAAAAAATAAACACGAAATTAAATAATAGCATTGATTTCGTTTCCACTCAATGCGACAAGTCCGATCGACGCTAAGCTTTATTATGTGTAATTTTACTAAATCCTATTAATTCCAACGACACACACAAATGAATCAGTATTACGAAATAAAAATATTTAGCAATACTTATACTGAATGACTAAAGTTTGAACAACATGTTAGTTTAAAGAGAATATAATGTACCTATGCAAATACAAAACAATTTATCACTTTAATTGTCTTAGTGGCTAACTATAGCCGTGACCCACAAACGGTGACGTCATTGGAATTAAAACGTGATACGTTTACGGTATACACACTGCGCGGTAAAACCTCCAACGTGAACTGATTTTAGATAAGTGACAAAAAATACGTGCGTGTATCAGTGTACACACGTAAGAAGTGAAACTTCTTTATGACATCATTTTTCGAAAAATGATCTACTATATTTACAACTTTACAGAAATTGGTTAAATAAAGCTAAATTAGATAAAGTTTAAGCAAAAGGCTTTTATTATTATAAACATGGATACAAATAATCCAATTATTTTACCTTATTGGTACTAAGATTATAATAACATTTCATCAATTATATTTCATTAATTATAATAGAATTATTACTATTATTGTTATCGTTATTATATATTTCTGAAATTAATGGCTTATGATAACTGAAATATGAAATATACGGTTTAAATTCCACGGAATCTGATCATTGTAAGCGCACCTTTAGAAATAAACACGGCACGTAACAGAAAAATGTACAGAAATTAAGATGGCGCGTAACCGAAAAACGTTACATACGTTTTTATATGCTGTAAAATTCCTCCCTACGTCGATAAAGATGTTTCACTTCAAAAAATATAAATTCAATTTTGCATTTTAGCCATAACACTGATATACTGATTGGCATAATTTTTAGGGACGTTCACCGTCGTGAGACGATCGCATTCTGATATATAAATTGGAACATCGTTTGACAAATTACTATGAAAGTTAGCATATTAAGTGATTTTATGAAAAAGGTTTATATCTTTTTTGCTATAATTTGCCATTAGATGGCATTACAGTGAAAAAAAAATTATAATTTTTAAGCGATCGTCAGGGAAGGTGGTGTGTATAGACATATTTGAACACGGAGAATGAAACAAATAATAAACACATGCAAATATAGGGGTGAAGCTAGTAGAGTCCAACAACTTCTTGTACAACGCTTCTAGCAGGACAATGTACTCCAGGATAATGTAGCGAGGAAGGGAAATTTGCTATCTCATCCCACTCACTTCTCTCACAACACAAAACAGTCGCACAAGAACTTGTCCACCTACAGTATGTAATTACACTGAGATGAAGCTATGAAGGTTGGATATCGCTTCAATCGACATGCAATCATATCCTAAGCCTGAGCTTGTAGTGAAAGATAAAATAATTAAGAAATTATACCATTCCAAAGTCCCAATCTTCAACAAACAACAATCGATACCTAAATAAACAAGACCAACAAAGATATGATCTCTTTTAAAATGTCCAACCACACTATTCCTTAGTCTAAAATCACATCCACAATTTTATTGCAATCAAATACCAATTAAAAAAATACACACCTATCAAAAGACAAAATTAATGCTAAATATTTGTATATCGAATATAAACAGAAATAAAACGAGCAATGACCGATAACGGGATTTTTTGCAAATTAATAATTACAATTAAGAGAATTGCATAGACATAAAAGGCGCCACAATTATAAAACCAGATGAATAATATTCTTTTTGTGGATATAAAACGAAGTCGTTCGCCCGTGGTTCATTAATTATCCACCGGCATAGAACGGACGTTGATCGTAATTATTATTTTATCTCGACGGTTCATAATCAAGATAAAAATATTAAGAAAATAAACCTTGCAGCGAAATTTATACCTCGTTGAAGACCATATACGATTTTTTGAAGATGGCTTAGTTGATAGCGTGTTCGGAGCTTCCAGCGAAGGAAAGCATCGTGATGACCAGAGCATAGTGTCAGGGTTTTTTCTAAGCCCCTCTGGCTAGCTACCTCTCTCAAGTTGAAAATCTGTCACGTTTTATCTGTCACCTGTTGGTGTGTTCTGCTGCACTTGAAAGCCAGTCCCAGCCAGCCCCCCTGCTTACCATCGTAGACCTCATCGTCATTTAACATGAGATGAGATTGCGGTCAAACACTAAAACTTATGTAGTCCGGTGAAGCTGTAAAGACCTTGTCAAGTCAATAGCATAGTCAGTTCGAGAAAAAAAAGAAACTAAAACTTACAAAGCAGATTTTTTTTTTCTCTAACTGACTAAGCTATCGATCTAGCAATGTCTTAACAGCTTCACCGGACTACGGTGAAAAAACGTCATCTGTACCTTAACTAAATGTATTATAACTTGATGTAATAACATCGGAACTAAAGTGACTTCATTTAATTTACAATCTAAGAATGCACTCACGAATCTCATAGCTACTGAAATAATTACTGGGTCATATTAGACCTTATAGGGCACTTCTACTTATTCCTACTTTGATTAGTACTGCCATTACTGCAAAAATGTGTGATTACTTCAATATTCCAACAAAGTTGTGGACCCTTTTTTATATTTTCCCAGAAGTTTTTCAGTAGTCCGGTGAAGCTGCGAAGGCCCGTCTGGCAAATGTGTGAGCCTCCTTGACGTGTCCGTCAATGGCGAACCTTACTTCTTTCGATTATGAGCCCGTATATGACTCGCGAAACCAAGCTTTGTTTTAAAGATCTTTTTGCATGGCGCACAGTACAATTGACCATCAGTATTGTAAAATCTTTTCGGTATCTCGGTAGTTTTATTCGTAGCGATAACCGTCTGGAAACCGAAATTTCCTCACGCCTTGCCAAGGCTGCGACATCTTTCGGGAAATTACGTAAAAGAGTTTGGGACTCGCACGTTTTACGATTGCACACTAAGATCGCTGTGTATAAAGCAATAATTTTACCTATCCTGTTGGATGCCACTGAGACCTGGACTCTTTATAAGGGTGATATAAAGCGCCTTGACTCTTTTCATATGAGGTGCTTAAGATCAATACTTCGTATAAGATGGCAGGATCGAGTTCCAAATTCTGAAGTATTAAGAAAAACGGAGCTTTGTGGCATTGAATCGCTGCTTATTAAGGGGCAACTAAGATGGTGCGAACATCTTGTGCGTATGGATGACTCAAGGCTGTCTGGCAAATAGCGTAGTCAGTTTGAACAAAAAAGTATTTGTAACGTTCTAAGGTATTATTTCCCATCACTTCATTTGTGCCTTATCACATAACATAGAATAGAGGTCCCCTCATAAACTCATACAGTAATTTACTCTCAAACAAAAGACGGATCGCCACCAACTAACAAAAAACAGTCCGTTGAAAGAGAAGCTTCTTTAATTGATATCAATTCATTCATTCAATTCATTCATGCTGAAACCAATGCTTTAGCGTGGCTCTACAACCTACAAAACCTACCTACAACAACTAAACGATAACAGAATTAGTTAAATATAGGCTGCTTGACAGTACTGCCTCTGTGTAGTCATATTAGAATGTTCATGTTTCTATGAGTATAATATTAATTTGGTATTTTCAAAATGATATTTAGTCTTCTCTGTTGCTGCGTTAAACATAATTCATTTACATTGTTTGTTCATTATAATAGACATAATCATTTTTATTTGTATGCTGGAACGTGATTACGTAAAAAAACTTATGGAATATTCGTTAAGAAATAACTTTTATAATATTTTTGTTATCTATGTTTTCTTTAATTATAGTTACATATAAAAACAATTTTCATATATAAATTAGACTATACATGATTTTTTAAAAGTCTTTGCCTCCTTATTTATTTGGCCTCTATCATCTGTTTCAGTAATTTTATTAACTTCTTAAATTATGTTTCTTAATTCAGAATGCATCGTTGCTAAGGCCTTCTCTAAATACTACCATCGGATTAACAGTTGCTATAAATTTAAACTTTTTCCTCGATTCTTTAAAAATAATGCATACAACTACTAAGTACGCGTGTCGATTGATACATGATTAATATTCGGCATACCGAATACTATTTACTGATAAGGTTAATTTTCACATAAATTCTGACCTAAGAATAATTTATCAACTTCATTAAACTTGCAAATTGATTATGTATGCGAATTACAATACAAAATCGCCGATCGTTTGTTGACAGTAATACGCGGGAGTGTGTGACCTGCATTATGCAACGCTCGATTCATATTCTCAACCATAGAGTAATAACTTAAACGTTTTATCTGTTGCATAATGATTTTAGGAAACGGAGACACCGCGCCTTTGAACAATTTGTTGGATAATTTATAAACTCATCAGTCTATCATATATACTCGCATAATAAAACACTTACAAGACAGACCAAGGTGCCTTTAATAAAACCTTGACTGCACCTGCAAATATGACAGTTAATTTAACATACCTAAAATTACAGTTTTAAGTTTGTAAAATATTAAGTACAAATTATCATTCTAGGGACTTCCAAGAATTCGAGGACTCATTTAGGTTATATCTGAATAATAAAATTAATGTCTGTTGTACTAATGAGATTTTTATTAGCAGATAGAGAATTCTTCGAAGTTTTCTTTTATTATTTGAGTTCAAATAACTCCATGTTAAATGAATGTAAATCTAACATATCTGTACTTTTCAGATTAAAAAAAAATGATGCAGATGTCCAGCAATAAGTAATAAAATAGGTTTCAATCAATTTTAAAAATGTCTGTCTGTTTGTTGAACAGGCATGACTGCGAAGATACTGCGTTCATGATAAAACTATCATAAAGCATATCTTTGAGTAACATTTAGTCTTTATTTCATTAAAATCGGTTCGGTCTATCAAAAGTTATTGTACTTTTAATGACGACGCGACTTAAGTTCGAGAGAAAAGTAGAGAAGTAATGGACTTAATACATTCAGATGACTTTATTAATCGCTGCTTTTTTACATAAGGTTTTACGCGTACGAAGTCTCGGGCATAGCTAGTAAAACAGTTAAGTATAGTTTACACAAAACAACAAAACCTCCTTTGTATAAAAAGTCAAGGATGCGAGGTAAATGAAAATCTCTCCAAATTAGCATTGGATTTTATTTAGTCACAAAACAACATTTAAACGTTGGTAACAGAATTATAATTATTCAAAAGAATAGGAAGAAAAAACAAGCGTTTGAACGTTTTTAAATCACGCAAACGTTATAATGCTAATTAAAAATAACGACCAAAAACGCTTCCAACATATAATAAAACTTGTGAATACGTTTAGATTATGTGATGCATTACGTGAATCGTAACATTATAAGAATTGTATTAACAGAAGAACAGTGATCTAATCGTCCTTCAAGTTGGAATAAAAAAAGGGAGTCCACGATTACTTCACCAACTTTAATATGTAAGTATTCCGAGCGGAGTTGTTTACGCGGAATGCCTAAATAAAGATCAATGTTTTTTTTACTGGAACGTGTATGTAAAAGACACAATGCATACGAAAACACAACATCTTAATATATAAAAATCCAGTGTCATGATGTTTGTACACATGAACCCCGAAACTACTCAACTGATCTTCATGAAAGTTGGTATTTATGTATAATTTGGTCCAAGAGAGATAGGATAATTTATACTTCGATTAATGGCCTCAAATTTTTTTCATTACAAATTAAATAATTGTCAATGTCGATTATTATTACTAATTTAAGTCAGTCTCGAACAGATGGCGCTTTAAATCAGTTTGTTGAAAAACAAACTGTAGAACCGACTATTATAGATATCGCATAGATGGCGACACGTTTTAATTTTGAATTCCTTTTTCAATAACTGAGCCACAGCCACGCGTGGCCGGGTCGGCTAGCATATGCATATTATATATATATATATGACATTCCATAATTTAATAAATAAGTTTATTTATGTTAAAGTATTCATGATTATATTTATAACCAATAAATAGCGAAATTGTAAAATATACTTACCCTATACGATAACGCATATAAGTGATTCAAGCTGCTTATGAATTCAATCTAAATATACACGTAGTCAAAAAAGAACATTAATATAATATTTGTGATCAGTGCTTTGTAATAAATTACATAAAATTAAATAAAAATCAAAAAACAAATGTATTCGTTGAAATTGCAGATTTATCAATTTAAACAGAATAATATAAGTGACGAGGCACATGGGACGGTATAAAAAAACCATAATAGTTTTTGTTACGAAATATTATATGAAGCAGCATTGAAATACAATCGCGTTAGCACACTTTAGCACAATAAAAGCCAGTTTTTACGCGTTGTACGTGTTTCCCAAATCTATTTAAACGTTGAAAATGTAAATTCGACCAAGTTATTAGAATACGCCTATTTCATTGGACGCTAACACTCATTCTGTTTCTTTTTTCCTTTAATAAACAATATGTTTTTTATGAATATTAATTTATGTACGTATTTTTATCGGTTGACGACAAAGTGACTCCATTGTACATGATAAGCACAATCTAATTTAAAAAACAACTACGACCACATTCATATCTACAATCTATTGCCGGTCTCTCGGTAGCTTTAAAATCAGATCAAAGCAAATCAAAAATACTTTATTCATTTTAGGGCCTAAGATAGCCCTTATGGAATAGAATAACGTCAAAACTACCATCGGTTCGGAAAACAATCTAGCCATCGAGAAGAACAGGCAAGAAACCCGATCGGGTTTATCTTTTCATCTATACTAAAATTATAAGGATTAAAGTTTGTGAGAGGTTGTAGGGGGTAATCTCAGGAGTTACTGGTCAGATTTGAAAAATTATGTTAGTGTTAGATAGCTCATTTATCAAGGAAGGATATAGGCTATATAACATCACGCTAAGATCAATAAGAACGGAGCACCAATGAAGAAAGTTTCAAAATCGTTTTCCTTTTGAGAGCTTACGCCTTGTGTTCATTAGCCCAAAATAACTATTCCACGCGGACGAAGTCGCGGGCAGAAGTTAGTGATACATATTTTTACAAACATAGATAGTTACATTCGTTTTTGGTGGATCCACACAGAGAGCGTCCACCATCGTACAAATATTGACACGCCCTATAAATTGACTTTAGACAATAAAACCCGCTTGACTCACTATCCGGAAAATCGGTCATATGCGTTGGAACTTCGTTATAAAAAGTAACACTATTAGCTAAAAATTGTTACTGGTCTTAGTCTGCCTGAAATTTGGAATTACCACTTTGTAGTTGTTTCTAATTTATGTGGGCCTTTTACTAAATCCAGCTTATCTAAGTTTATGTGAACATACATTAGATTACATACATTAAGCGTTATTAATACTTCTAAATTTTGATGGTGGTAGAGCCACGCTGAAACTATTATTGATTTCAGCATGAATGGGTCGGCTCGCCCGGGGTAGTACCACCCTCTCATGGAAGGCCGACGTGAAGTGGCAGTGCTTGCATTGTTGCGTTTCGCTCGGTCAGTGAGGGCGCCGGAGACCCATCTCCCCTCCCCTCTCTTCTCCCTTTCCCTCCTCTAACCTTTCCCTCCGAAGGATGGCAACGCACTTGCGACTCCTCTGGGGTTGTTGGTGTCCATGGATGGTGGTGATCACTTAACAGCAGGTGACCCACATGTTCGTTTGCCACCTATGACATAAAAAAAAAAAATACATTCTTAAAACCTTATATACTGTGATTTTATACAAATGAGTATTCTATTTTTTTTTTTTGATTAAGTGGAAAGGAGAATCCTTCCATCCCATAGAGAACACACCGCCTTCAATTAAGTATGTCATCATAAATGTAATTCTTCATTCAACATTCGTTCATAAAACTGTACATAAATAAGTATTTGCCGCCAGATACAATACCAGGAATTTCCATTGTATCATCACTTATTTATCTAGCTTAGACTTATTTACATACATTTGTCATCATTTGGTTATTAAACCCGCTGCATACATAATACTCGTGTAGATATCTTATTCTAAAATAAAAAAGGAATTTTCGAATCGTTAACAAAAAATGAAATAAAAAGATCTAATTAACATTTTACGTGCTAAACATTCTGTAACGGAATTTTATATGTTAATATTGTAAAAAGAATTCAATAAAAAAGAACAAAAAACAGTGTGTGTGTACTTATGTACACGCGTTAGAAGTTATACTTTTTTGGCGTGACAAATTAAAAATCTTTTCAAAAATTTTATCTTTCGCCTTATTCTACGTTTGTAGAAAAAACGATACTAACAATAGAAAAAAGGTATTTAATACATTGAAAGTTTTAATACAAAGAAATACAAACAACAAATACAAAGAAACAAAATGTTGGTTATAGCTAACTTCAGCAGCAATAACATCAACCCATTATTACTAAAATCAACTATAAATACTATTTATTAAATTTAATCCCAACTTATTTTAAACTAGGTATACCTCGCAGTTTCACCCGTATTATTTTATGAGCGGCAATCCGTATCTTCTATCGTTGCGGTCCGTTGCGTACGTATTATTGCTTCATTGCTAGCGTGCTCTCTGGCGTACAATTTGTATGATAATTTCTACACACCTAAGCCTAGCATAGTGTTAAATAGCCAGTAAACTCTCTTGCTGAACAGTCTACGAACTACAAAAAAAAAACAAATGTAAGAGACATAGTTCCAAAATGTAGGGTATCCAAACAAAAGAAAATGCGAACCATTTCTTAAGCTATGTAGTACTATAGTGTAGACATATGAATAACAAAAAGTTAACGAGGAAGTAAACAAATTTGGAATAATAGCAGTTTTGGTAATTAATAATGTAGAAGCGATGATGGGATGGCTGGGAGCGTGCTCGGACACCGCGACTAACGGCCTAGGTTCGAATATTTAGCAACTGACTCGGAGCCTTCGGTGATGGAAAATACGGTGATGAAACCATATCATGGTGGTAGGTAGGGCTTCTTCAATTTTTTTTTTTATTTTAGCACATCAAAGTGACTGCACTGTGCCTGATGGTAAGCACAGTACAATCAAAAAATAACGGCGACCACCGAGAGATACGCCTCCGGCGGTTGTCCTTGTCATGCCGGCCTGCGTAAAAATGTCCCTTCACGTTACGCTTGAAGGACCCCATGTTATAAGAAGGAGGGAACACACTAGCCGGGAGATTGTTTCATAGCTTCACGGTACGGCAGAAATTTTAAATCCGCTTGTCTAACTGCCACCCTCAAGTTAACTCTCTCAACCATCTATCGCTAAGCCACTATTGGTGTGTTTCGTAGGCTGCACTTAAGAGCGAGAGAACTAGGTTTAGAGTGCTTACCATATTTGACCAAATCCTCATTTAACATTAGATGAGATTGGTGTAAAAAGCTAAACCCTATAAAAGTAAAAAGAAGCTGAAATAAAAAAATGGAGTAGGTATAATTATTTACGAGATTCAATTTATTAGACATTATTATCATATATTAGACTTTTCAGTCTTCTGTTTCGGAATACTATCCCAAGTCACGGGGTGGGGGGGTTTTACAGCCTGACTGAGTCGCAACCATCATGTATATGGCGAAAAAGCCCGTCATAGTGATTCGTTTCTGCGGGTCCCGTTTCGGGATCAGCCCGTGCATATCCAGCTTTTCGCAGGCCGGCATGACAGTGGCGACCGGTGTCACTCGGTAGTCGCCATTAGTTTTGGATTGTACTGTGCTTACCATCAGGCACAGAGCTGTCATTTTTCCGTTCTACAATAAAAAAAAAGTCACGCAATCCTGTCACGTAATCATCCCGTTTGCGTTTTTTCATTCGAAACGCATACAGATAGATGTACGTAAATCGTCTGATACAATTCCTCGTGCAGAATTTTAATTATTCCTTTCGTAAGCGAACGGCGTGAGTAAGCGACCGTAACCGTCATTTACTTACGTGACTGTTATCAAGAAGTCATGTTTTACTCACTAATATCCGTTTTACTGACGCTAATACTTCTAGGTCAATCAAACGTAATGAGATTAACAAGTAGATGTGGTTTACCAATCTTTAGTCTTACACTGACCATGAAGTCTTGAAGTTTCTTCTACTTTTATTGTTTTCCGCATCGCATCTTATGTTGGTTAATGCTGTAGTCAACTATAATTAGTGACACAAATAGTTTTTAGTTTTTTTGCATGTTTGTTTTTTACCTTTTTCTTTTATGTTACTGTTGTTGATTCCTATGATGAATAAATAAATAAGTCTAAATACGACGAGTGACTATTAATTTTTACTAACAATGTAATATGCCTAAGTCCTAATGATAACCCATTTTTTTTTAAATCATTTAATAATGTTATTTAATATTTTAAATTGTTGTAGGTGGTAGAGCCACGTTGAAGCTATTTCTGGTTTCAGCATGAATGGGTCGGCTCGCCCGGGGTTACCGGCCGACTCACAGAAACACCCACTTGAACTAACAGTGCTTGCATTGTTGCGTTTCGTTTGGCCAGTGTGAGCGTCAGAGGCTCACTTACCCAACCCTCTCCTCTCCCCTCCCCCTCCCGCCCCGCTTTCCCCCAAACACACGCTGGCAACGCACTTGCAACTCTAGTATTGCTAGTGTCTCTATGGACAGCGGTGATCACTTAATATGACATAAAAAGATTGTTTATTAATATTTAATATTTCCTCTATTTTGGTCAATACAGTATTCATTTTTATCCCAATAATATTTTAATAGCGTTAAACATATAATGTAAATCAAAATTGCCCTTTATACCATCTCATTTCAGTGAACATCTTGAAAGAAATCACAAATTTGAAAATTAAGTGCTGTAAAAATTCTTCTGTAGTTTAGCTTCTATGACATCAAAGCCACAATTTTTTTTATCTAAGTGTAGATTACATCCATGCAAAGTCGGGGTAAGTCGTTATTATATACAACGAACAGTATCAACAGTGCGATGTACCGGGTAAAGAGCATTTCTGCATAACGTTGCATCATAACGGTGAGGCATTCATAAACGTAATGTAGGCCGGCTTGTAATTATTTATAAAACACTTCAAATGGCCGCTGCATACTAAACGGAATCGATCGTTTATTTAATATCGCGATTAATAAACGTGAACGATTGAAGATCAGATCAAATGTGGTGACGAATGATATTATGTATCGTCGGTGGGTTACCGTTTATTCGACATTAGCTATTAGTGGGAATTCTAATAGAAGACTCGACATCACTTCCTTGTAGGAACGTATGCGGAACATAAAGTTTTATTACCTTTGCTGTCGTTTAATAATTACAACAAGCCTCATTAGATTAAAGAAACAAGATGTGGTAAAGACAGACGACAGAAGTGAAACTTTGGTATTACAGGGAATCATTTTAAATTAAAAAAAAAACAGGGTGTATCGGAAAGATACACGATAAAAGTGAAATTTTTGTATTACACGGGTACTCTAGTTAAAAGAAAACAAGATGTGTCGTAAATACACACGATATATGTAAAACTTCTGTATTACAGGGAAACATTTAAATTTTAAAAATAGAACAAAAAGGAAATTTCACGGTGCGTTACCAGACGGTCACTCATCTAAGCACTGATTGAGCTCAACGTTCTTTAACTTCGATTATCGGAAGAGAACCGGTATTAACCACTCTACGCGACATAGTGTTTACCCCTACCACTGTTGATCAAAAAGAATACCGAACAGAATTTCAAATCCTAGAAGACAAGGATAGTGTTTTCGTTTCATACAATTTACTAATTAATTTATTGATTGTACCGTAGGAATGTAACATGAAAACGCCTGCAAAAGTTAGCTGATTCATTACGAAGATGAATGAATTCTCAATTGCTTCGATCATCTTCGTTCATTCAAGAGCTGAGTCATTCGCGCGTGTTACAAGATAAAACGATAAGCGACATCATTGTGTCACGATTCCAGAGCGAACTGATTGATTGCACTCGAGTGTGACAAACGCATGCGTCGGCTCTGTTTGTTTTACGTTTATATATTCTTGTAATAATAACCTTGGGTTTATAAAGTTAATCAGGTCGAATATAAAAACAATGTTTGGGGTTCTGATTAAAAAAAGAAAAAGAAACGCGAACGCAATCTAACACGTGGTTATTTGATTCTATACTAATTAATATATATTGAACGCTTACACACATAAATAACACAATTAGTAGAATAAGCAGACAGGAAATTATAGGTTATCTGCGAAACTGTTTTACTGTTGTCTCATCGAATTAAACCTATTAGTTACTTTAAGAATCTAATGTAGCTTACAACTGCTCTTTAAAGTTTACAATTTCAAATTTTCAATAAATAACTTGCATATAAATAACAGATATCACTGCTTTAAAATTACGCGTTACAAAGAACATGTGCAGCAAGTAACATAGTCAGCAAAACCGCGAGCTAGTAATAAATTTTATGAAGAATGTTATTAAGACTGATTTTGTTTATTTTATTAAAGGCAACATACAAATGTGTTCAGAAATAGGTGTAAGCAATATTCGAGAAAAAACAACATACTTTGAGAATAACCCGCTCCGCCGTCTACGGAGTAAGTATACAAATAATTTTAGGACAGTAAATAAAATAAAATAGACGAATGATAGTAATAATACTTCATACTAAGTAACTGAAGTACTAAGTAAACTAGTAAGGTTAAAATTAAATATTATTAATTTAAATAATTAAATATATAAAGTTAAAAAAAAATGAAATAGGATAAAAAGCAACAGACAATTCAAGCATTATAATCACACCACAGTTGAAGACTCAATAATAAAATAAGATATTTCTAGTTCAAGATACAGTGGCTGTTTTAAACAAATGATGAATATGAAAGTGATGAGTTTAAATGAAATATCTGTTCAATTATTCTTCATTGCAGTTAAATTCGTCAAAATTATACGTAGAGATGAGTCATATCGTTTGATAACGGACGTGAATCTAATAAGGCAACCCGTTTCAACATCGATCATATCCTATAGTCATTAACATAGTTATAGATTTATTATAGTCAGGAAATAAAAATTGCAAGCTCTAATCTGGAACGACGATGGAATACGTCTATGATATGTATAAGACCGGCTAAGATACACCGATAAAATTGTGCTTAAAAATGAAACATGTTTTGCGGAATAAACATGGGCGCAAATGCATAAAGTTCTTTATAAAAGTTAAGTTTTATATCTTACATAATTAAAAATAAAAATGTTTAAAGCATGTTAAATATGTCGTTCAAAAAAGTGACATGTCTTAAAAATTGCTAACCAATCGAATGCGAATAATTACTGCAAACGACAAAAAAATTCAAAATGCAGATAATTTCAATCATTGTGATGGGGGAAAACACAATATTTTTACGTACATAAATGATAAAGTTTTTTGGTACGAAGTTCTTTATCGCACGGTACGGATGGGAAAAAAAGTGCGCAAGTCCTTATTCCGTTCAAAGACAGCGAATAGCAAAAATGCGCAGGCATAGTATGTTCACGGCATACGCGTCAGCTGTTTCATAGCATATTGTGTTCTTTGATGAAATTTATAAAGAATTTAATGATGTACAATAAAATGTTTATATTCACAACTCATTTTTTTTAAATTAATTACTAATTTTCCTACCATTCCTTTAATTCACCAGTCTCATTTAATTGCTCTCAGACAATAGCATTTCATTTATTTATATTAGTTAATCAATAACATGATAAGTTTATCAATGATAATATACTGGGAAAGGAAATTCGTTCCAACCAAGTGTTTCACGTCAGTCACGTTTTTTTTTACAGAATTAAGCTATCTAAAATTAATACTAAATTATTGCCGGTAAATCAATACCGCCTTTAAGACTGATGTAGGATATTACAGTAAAGCTGAATGGAGACGGTAAGAAGAAATATTTACTTATATTACTTTTATGTAAGTCCGCGATTAAGAAATTCAACATCGAACTAAGGGTCGAGACCTTGGAGATATCGATCTTGATCGCACTTGGAACATAACGGTTCCAGTTCTGAGTCCCAGAAACGGCCAACGTCGTATCGGACGTCCAATAACTATAAAAAACCATCATTCAACATCGAAAATACTTGGGTTAATTTTTTTTATATTTTATAAGAATTTAACCACAATATCATGTTACAATATGATCTAAGATGGTAAATAAGGAGCTACCTCATAAGTACAGCTTCCAGAACACACCAACAGGTGCTTGGCGAGACACTCGGTTACTAGTATTCGAATCTACGCGCATCGACGCGGTGTCCAACCACACTATAAACTAAGCGATCATAATTTACTATTTAGTGAGTTACAAAAGAAAACACTTATTTCTGGATTATATCAATGTTTCAAAGCATAGAGATACACTTATAGAAAACATATGATATATGAACACATTAAAATATACGGCTGTTTCTCGGAAGGCATATGCAAAAGCATTCAGTACACATTAATGCGTAAACTTTAAAGGCGATGCAATCTCTATTTGACTGTTCGCGTTAGTATACTCACCACGCGGAAAGTACTTATCCAGTTCTTGTGTTATTTCATTCACAGATATGTCCTTAGGTTATCTTGAAATACACATTTTATTAATTTAGACGTGAGGATAAAAGCGAATGATATTGAAAAAGAATGTGTCTTTTGCTATGCTATTGCTCATGGTCTTACAATGTTAACAATGAAAGCGTACAATTCAAGTGATGATAACTGTTATGTTAGCTTTTTGGAAACTACCGGCAACGCATTTGTGACTCTCGTCGTGTCGCAGGTGTCCATGGGCGGCGGTGATCACTTACCATCAGTAATTCTTGCAACTGAGTCGGTGAAGAAAAACATCGTGACGACACCATAGCATTTTAGGGCTTTTGGAACTTCTCCTAGCTACTATCCTCACGTTGAAAATCTGTCGCCAAGCAGCTGTTGGTGTGATCCAGCTTCCGGCTATTGAACTTGAGAGCTTGTCTCTAAGCTTAGCGGATGATATCTTTGACCACATCTTTATTTAGCATTAGAAGAGATTATGGTCCAATGCTAAAACCTATAAAGAATAAAAAATGTGTACAACAAGTACAGACAATTTCCGAGCCGTTCATTCAAGGAATAGTTGCATAATACTCATAGACTCAAATACATTGTATAGGTTTGGTGAATCATTATTGCGAATACAAGCGGAATTAGCTACATACTTAGGGCCAATGTACCAGTAAAATTGGACTGATTCTAAATCAGGAATCGAATCGGTCTTGCATTTGAATGCAATGAGTGTTATGTCCTGCAAGTGGATAGACAAATGATATTTGCAGGCAGAATTTTAAGTACACTATTAGAATATATTCGTTACAGCAGTATTTGGAAGCGCTTTTGATATTGTAAATCGTGATCTATTGCCATTACCAACGTCTGACACCCTATTAAATCAACGCATAACTGGCAGCGATATGCGCGCCTTAAATAGACATCTGTAAATAATAGAGTCTAGTGGTACTCGTTGCTTCGCACCTTTTTGCTAATCATCGCTGAGATTGTTATTTTCTGGAGCGATTTGTTATAATAAATAATGAAGCTAAACATTATAGTGCACGTTACTTGGTATTTTCTCCTGCACTTTATTGTTTTAAGTTTTACATTTATATACCAACAGTTTCAATCGATATCAGGTTCAACCGTCAACCACGGACGCGGTTTTTAATTCTTTTTGTTGTTTTAGTCACTAATCTTTCGCTCTTTCTATTACTAGTTTCAGATCTAACGTTTTCAAGTTCACCTCGCACAAATAAAATCAAACGTTATATGTTACAGTGACATGTGGTAGCGGCCAATCAACTTCAGGCGGAAGTGCAAAATAACATGCACTATAATATTTAATGATGGATTTCCGCAAAGTAATGTTTTCTTCAACCAAATAATGAAGTTATTTAAGTTTAAGTAATGAAGCAGCTAATTATGTTAGGTCTTTGCATCTTTAACAGGTGATTTAAATGGCAACCTGGTGACATTTCCGTTGGTAGCTAATGAGGCAGATCTGGGAGAGTATCTTTCGGCCACACTCTCTGCAAGTGTTTAATAGTTGAAACCAGCTTTTAATTTAAGTTATAGGAAAATTGATATCATATAGAAGTCTTTGTGATAGAGTGGTTTGTTCGATGGAATGTGAATTGGTGATTTGTACTATTAAATTGTTTGGAATTCGCGTATATTTACTAATTGTCACCACTATCGGCTAACGGCGAAGGAAAACATATTGAGGAAACCTGAACTTAGGAAATGTAGAAAATATAGAACTGTGGATTCCTCAGAGATTGAAATCGCCAATACGTCGTGGACTGGCGTGATGATTATAATCATACCTTCCTTCAGGAAGCGGCCTGTAGAGTCAGTCTGCAGTCGATCTATTACATGTTGATGTGGTGACGATAAAAAAAAATTGTATAAACATTCATCATGTTCAAATAGCTACACAAACCATTGATCATGGTGATCATTTTGCATGTTACAGAAATTGATACATTACAGTGGCATTTAGTGATGACCTACTGTTAAAGGAATACCACAAATATGTTCTCATTATTAAAATTATCTACCATTACCAATTTTTATGATGATCAGTTGAGCAGTACAGAAGTAGATGCATTTCAAAGCAATAGGAAAATTAATAACGTAACACGTTCAGTGCCAAGCCATTTTTGCCTGACATGTCCTTCATTGATATTTTGACAAAAAATAGATGTATCGTCATACAATATTACATTAAAACATCATACTGTAATGACTATTTTTATAATTAATAAACCCATGGCTTAAAACGTTATCCATAAGAAGCATAAGATTTGCGTTTAATTTGGTAGCATACATTCCAGTTTGAGTTCCATGACAGAAACAAATCAGTCTTGTTTGGGGAGGAGAAATCCTGGACATAGGTTTTATAGTGATCAAAATATCCAGTTTGGATAGCTTCTTTAGCGATAAGATCAACACCTTCGTTACCCTAGATCCCACTATGTCTTCGTATCTATTCCAGAACTACCAAAATTCCTAAACAATGACATTGATACATATGGAATTAATTATTTATGATAACTGATATTATCATGGAAATATGTCAACTATGTCAAATAAATGTAGTGTAAAAAGTTTCAATAAGAAGAAAAAGCCCTTTCTTTCTTGAAGGCAAACAAATTTATTGTTAAAAAAAAAATTATATATACATATATAGATTTTTTCGACCTGGAACCATCTCAGACGTCCCCAGTACACCGTAGCAAATTATTATCATAATCTGATTAATAGTAGCGGCATTCATAGAGGACAAACATATAAACATTGATTTTTATATATAAAGATTTTTAATGATTGAATATGGCCTTTATAATATTTTTATAAATTAAAATGATATTCAAATGATTTAAACATCTACTTCCGGTGCCGCTACAACACATCCGAGACGCGACCGGAACATTAACACTAGTGCCACCCTATTAGAGAGTTCGGCCTATAAAAGGCAAGAAGTAGTTAATCGGACGCTTAGGTCCGATCCCTCGGCGTGGAGCCCTTGAGTACGCTGCTCGCGCGATACAGTGACACACCAATACATCACTGCAACAACACTACACATATCACCTCCACACACGTGCACGCTCACACGCTTACACATAAAAAGTGGATGGGTTTTTTCTTTTTGTTTTTACCCGTATCGAACTGAAATAGTTCAGAAAATTTTCCGACACAAAATACACATAAGAGTTATTGAGACACGCATGCCTGGTACACATGCATGTTTCAATAACTCATATCTGTATGAATAGTTTAGCTTAACTTAGGTTAGCTAAGATAGATCGCGAATTGCATGCAACAGGTAACGGCCAAGCCGAGGTGTGCCGTGCACCCTTGAGCTAGTTACCCAAATGAAATCGGCTGAGTGCCTTAAGCGCTCGCCTTAGTAGTCCGGTCTAAAAAGACCAATAGCATAGTCAGTTCGAGAAAAAAAAAAAAAAATCGGACGCTCATTTCTATGTCGAAGTTTGTTCATGGCAAAGCTCTGCTCGAATAAATAGTCACAGTGCTTACAGAGTGTTACTTGGTTTTCCTGACTGATCGACTATACTTTTGTTTATTACAATACGTAATACCATAAGTAATTTTTGCGTTTTCCTTAGTTATCAAATCGTGTACAACCGGTGGTATACGTGCCCACGGTATATTAATGTATACTAATAATACCCATAAATATATACATAAATATTTCGTGCAGACTCGGCCTTATTGATCTCAATTCACACCGAGACGAATGACACATGTGCGTACTGATTTTCGATATAATTAAAGGCATGTACCGACTCGCCCTTTCTTAACATACCGTATAAATTGATTGATAACGCTGCATTTATCTCCGACCGGTTGGCAACGGAACCTGAACTTCTCTAGTACAGTTATAAATATAATTTTCAAGTAGTCACGAACAGATAGACTGGCGTAACCATTCAATATATTAATTCAGCTAGTTTATTTATATCAGTAGAGATTGTAGATTAACATCGATTAGACGATATTTTCCCGAAAGACCATTATGGAATGCATAAGGGCAATGGAATCAAAACTGTAAGCTAGTAGGATTCATTCAGTTCCCAGAAAAAACTTTATAAATACAATGTCATCTGATATTAAATAAGGACGTAGTCTAAGGTCGTAAACACGCTAAATCTAAAGGGGAATAATTCTGAAATGTAGCTGCCGGAACGCAGAAATATGTGCTTGGCGACAGATTTTCAACAGTATCCGTTATTCGGAACTTAGGAATAACTTTTGACTCCTCTTTGTCTTTCCGGCAACATATATACAATCTCGTATCGAGATCTAACAGAATACTAGGATTTATTATACGTGCATCACAACCATTTTGCAATAACAGGAGTATTATCGTGCTTTATAACACCTTAGTCCGAAGCATTTTCGAATATGGTTCTACGATATGGTCCCCTCACTATTCCACTCATATAGAGCTCATCGAAGCCGTTCAGGCTCGTTTTGTTAGACATTTGAGTATAAGAAATGGCATTCGTAAGTCTATTCCTGAGTACAATGGTATATTAAGATCGTTAGCTTAAAAATGAGACGAAATCTGACTTATTAATCCAACATAAAATTATAAACGGTTCCATGGATGCATTTCTTGTCAACCACTTCTACCTTAGACCTAATTGCCAAACATTGCGTAATCCACATATCTTTGCCATTCCAATTACGACCATTAACACCGTATATAACAGTCCTTCAATACGTATGGCTAGATATAATGACGTATCTTGAACAAATAACAACATCGACATATTTTTTGACGCATTTGAATCATCCAAGCGGCACTTGCTTAAAAATATAACTTGATGGTGTACTTGTATAAATTTATCTAATCTATATAGTTCCTAATTAGAATTAGTTTTTATTTCTTGTCATCTATTAATGTTATGCGTGCCTCTGATTGTAATTATTACACTGTAATTTTATGTTGTAATTGACCATATATGATTTGATCCATGTGTAATATTTATGTTTGTGTGCTAAATACATAAAATAAAATAAATGAGGGTAATAGCTACCCAGGTGTACTTAGAAAAAGCTCTACCAGTACAATAGTAAGCTTTCTCATCTTTGCTAGTTGACCGTGCACATATGATACATAGTTCACTAATGATTCGCTATTTTTTTTTTTTATAATTTTTGTTGCGTCCCGCAGTTTTTCATTTTGTCCCTCCACAGCCCTGGGCACCTCGTACCGCTCCACTTTGCTTTCACGAACTATTTACTAATTCATTCTCGCATAGCTTACCTTCCGGCTTACATTTCATGTCGTAAGCTTCTACGATTCGTAGAGTAGGGATATTAAATAAACTATAACCTTCCTTAATACATTTATTTATTTATTACATTCACCAATGGTCAATGCTTTGAATACAAGTGCAGAAAAACACAATTTAAAGAAGTAAATATATTAAGCTACCAGTATATATAAGAATATACTGTTTTATCTAAATAATTATATTTTAACATAATATTAATAATGTAGTAGAAAATTATTTAGAATGCTAAATAATTAACATACTGGCTGTGCCATAATCTTTTACCAAATCACAGCTACCATCTTCACTTGAGAAATGAAGCAAAAAATGTTATAGGCAACCTGAAAACCATTAATTTTAAGCGAATTAATTAATATTGTCATCAAAGTTAAATGTAATAAGTCTTTTGCGATATATATTTTGTTCTCATTGTTAAGGTCATGAATATCGTGTAAAAAGGTCCTGCAATAAACATAAAATGTTATGTTTATAAACTTTCTAAATAACACTATAGGACCTATATGGAAAAAAAAACAATAATTGTGTAATCATGTGAAAAAGACCGCAGACACGACTATGTATACATTATTACCTTGAAAGCGAAATTGGCAGCTTTCGTAATGAATCATCACATAGTATAAAACAAAGTCCCCTACCGTGTCTGTCTATCTGTCTGTCTGTTCGCGATAAACTCAATAACTACTGAACGGATTTTCACCAGTAGATAAAGTGATTCACGAAGAAGGTTTTGGTAAATAATTTGTCAAGGATTTTTTTATAATCAAGGTTGGACAAAGTCTTCAGGGCCCGCTAGCTGTTAATAAACGTTCCATCTACTTAAGATTCATTGCTTTATATGCGCTCGTCAACTCTTAAGCATTTATACTGCATTATTTTTATATTAATGATAATATACATTTTATTTTAAGCGAAAACTCCAATAAATAACGTAACTGATGTTATGTTATCAGAATAATATGATATATTTATGTATTGTTTTTATTTAATATAGAATTAACTTTAAGTGTACACTTTATAGGTGGTAGAGCCGCGCTGAAGCTATTCTGGTTTCAGCACGAATGAGTCGGCTCGCCCGAGGTAGTACCACTCGACCCACAGAAACACCCACGTGAAGTAACAATGCTTGTATTTCGTTAGGTTAGTGAGAGCGCTAGAGGTTCACCTGGCAACGCACTTTCGACTCCCCTGGTGTTGTCAGTGTCTATGGACGGTAGTGATCACTTAACATGAGGTGACCCATCTGTTCGTTTGCCTGCAACGACATTAAAAAAAAAAACAAAAAAGGTTTATGGGTACATCTTAGAATTTTAGAAGATAATTCGTAGACGGGTATGTGAAATATACAATGATTATGCAGGATACCTTAAAAGGATGTCATTGAAACCATCACATACGCCATACAAGTAACGGTAAATCTGATTTACATACAAAACACTACGTACTATCTAAAGACATTTAAAGTGTAAGCTCAGACAATTCGCAGCCCGCGGCCAGACCAGTTCCATTGAAACGTAAACAGTTTTTTTTTTTGCTACATCGGCGAAAAAAATAACTAGTAACATTACGAATACAGGCACGTAGCGAGGAGTTATTTACGGGGCTAAAATAACGTACAACATAAAAACATGTATGGTTACTAAAAAAAGGAATTATGTTTTGACTAAGGAGTTATTTTAATATTATTCACTCTCAAACTTATTTTATGTGGGGTACTCTATATTAATTTCAGCTCTATACAGGTCTTAATTTACAAGTTGATAAAGCTATAACGAAACGTATGTGAGTGTGTGTTATTTATATACATAAAAACTTGTTGTTTTTTAACTTAAAAAAGACATCATAGCAATTGATAACGTTTTCATTCGATATCGAAAAGAAGTAGAATAAACTATCTATCAGATTATTTAGATAATAACAATAATTTATAATGTAAGCAGATAGAAATAATATATCACGAGAGGTAATCTCATATGTATAAATCCACTTAAAAATGTTTATAATATACCTATAAAAAACACTTTTATCATAATAACTTGTCATTCACATTAATTTTTACATAAATTAAATAACATTTTTTTTTTTTATTTGGGAAAACTTATAGCTAATACCAGTGAAGTAACAAACAAGTAACATAAAAAGGCTAATTACAAGTTTTTACTTATACGTAGAAATATAAGTAAACAAAGAAAAAGAAAGTTTTGAATAAAAATAAAAATAGAACATAAATACTGCACACACAATGTTCTCATATATAAAAAGTCTATAGTCAAACATTTTCTAAAACATGGTACGCTAGTTGAAAATAAATCTAGATTATCGTCTAAAGAATTTAAATATTTACATGCACCGATTACAAATGCCTGTTGTCGATATGTCGTCCCTTACTAGTGGTACCTGTAAGTTTTGGTTTTCTTAATGTACTTGTGGGTACACATAACTGGACTTTCTATAATAAATCTGGACAGTCTATATATATATATATATATATATATATATATATATATATCCACTGATATAAAACATATATATTTGAATAACTACCTTGAATATAGTTACCGGTTCAGACAGAAACTTAACAGACACTTACCGACCGATTTCATGGTGTCGCGTTTAGGTGTCGGTGTGGGCGCGCATTGTTAACATTCACTCTCATCGTTTTTCCTAAACGCACCAAAAGAAGTATAACTTTAAAAGATAAGAAATAAAACAACTAACATTATTATAAAAAAACGAACAAGCAACTGCAATAATAATAAGGTAAAACAAACACAATTCAAAAGCAATTTTTAACGTGTAACTGAAATGTTAAAAAATAAGTCAGTGCATTTGTGAGTTAAACTATTACTCTAATGTTCTTTTTGAAAATACTGTTGAAGTAAGGTACAAATCAGTCGTTATTGAAAATATATTTCAGACGAGTCATACCTTCCAGCGCGTCTCATGCCTTTCGTTCCTTATAAAAAGTGGTAACCTCAAAATCTGGCACATACGGCATCTTAATATGTTCAAAATCGAGCTTATTCTGGCCCGACAATCCTAAAATCCTCTCTGAATTACCTACCTGATTGCAAATTATATAACTATTATTTTGCCAGCCTTAGACAGCGGTACATTGAACGCGTTTGACCCCGGAAAGGATATGCTTTGGATGTAAGAGAAATCATAGTGTTTAGGAATAACGATGCATAGGATAACGTTTAGAATCATTTCCGATTACATGCTACGTCAGAGAATATAATGTCGAAGCTCAGTAAACTTACCTGAATGTACATATGAAATTGATGATGAAGGATTCATTTTAAATGAAGATGTATGTGGTCTTATGAATAAAGTAATCATGATTACTCCTCAGATGAAATTAATCTTCTTATCGGAACTGGAGATATAAATTGAGAGTCGGCTCACTAAAAATTAAAAATAGGCTTTGCTCCTAAAATTACCCGGACAACACTCAAGTTTTGATTTTTGACTAAGAATATTTGACGAATATGCTTTGGACAACTTTAACATTACCTAATTTTACTTATATGTAAGCTAACTTAGTTTAGCTTAAACAGATTCGCAAAGTTGTATCCGAGGCATCAGCCCAAGCCGAGGTTCGGCCACTCTGGCAATCATGAGCTTGTTGCCAAGCGGCGAAGTGCCTTAATCGTTCGTCTTAGTCCGGTGAAACTGTGAAGGCACGTCAGGCTAATAGCGTAGTCAGTTTGAAAAAAAAACAATTTGATAAGTTCTGAAACTCAGAGTCGATTGTCTGGAAGCAACTGGTATTTTGAAAAGTAATATGATCAAGTATTTATTACATGCTTTTACATTACTTACAATATATTTTTCAGCATCTCTATAAGATAGTTTAAACCTTAAAGAATTCTGTATAATAAAAATAAAGTTATTTTCATTTAAAACTTTGTCTACAATAAAAATAAAATTTAATGAGATGTCTGTTCTAATCCTAAAATATCTTTTGAGTGTATGAAAAAAAAACGCGTGCAGAAGTCGAGGCGTGGAGTTCACAAAACCGGTTCTATGGAGGTTCAGACAAATTAGCTAACCACGCAGAATACGTAACATTTAATTGTTGTTGCGTTGAAGTTTTATCTTCTTAATGTGACGGGGAATGTCATGGTCACGGACAGAGTCGTTCCTTTCCGAGAGATTTCGTTTTAGTGCTTCAAACAGATGAAGATAGTGTTATGTTTTTTTTTTTCTACATTACTGTGAAATACGTTTATGCAATTATATATTTTTATTCATATCTCACAAAATTTGGTAGCGTACATAATAAATATTAAGTCTACAAATGGGACTACATTAAGTGTTGAATGGAATACATATTTAAAGTACATGACCAGGCATTGTTGGATCTAAACACGCGTCAATCAACGCTATCCGAACACTATCACTAACCATAATCATGTTTATATTTATAATACACGACTAAAATCTTTCTTATACAAGACATACGTTATGAATTTTAGAGGCCCACTAACAACCCAGTGTTTGTCTGTCAACAACAGTTACTTGGGGCCGGAGATCGAAGAAAAGATTCTAAACGTAGAAAGCAGATGTTCTACCGACTACGGAAGGGATATGTCATCATACAAATGTTGACAACTTTTGTATAGATAAACGAATAAACACAGATGCATCAATATTTGCATTTCAGCTATTATAATGGATCGTAGCTAGATTGTTAACCTTGGCCGTGCCCCTGAGTACAATAATTTATTCAATATTTTTTTAGAAATTATTCATACTGTTTTATTCCGTATAACTTTTTTAAACCCTCTCGAATTAACGACCTGTCTTAAAGCTACTGGCTTAAACGTAGATTACTTACGATCGCAGATTATGTAAGTCCAGTTAAATTCCAATTATATCTAGAACAATACGGTTCAAAGTCAACATATTACAACCCATCAATAAAATGTCCCTATCTTTCAGATCAACATTTAATTAATTTCGGTCGTTAGAAGTCGTAAAACTGGCTCCAGTAGCATAATGTCTTAGTACAATACAATTATTTAATAATCATCATTTATCCATTCTACATCATTTTTTTCACGCATCGTGTATCCTAACACCGGAATGTGTAATTATCTGCCAAACTATTATAATCTATTATGACATAGTATAGCAATTAAAGGTATCAGTATAAAGATCTTATAGATTTCTTTAGTCTGTAATAAAAGTACGTAAATTGTATTGTAACATTTGCCTTTTTTAATAGCTCTTTCAGTTATCACTAAATAATGAATGCCCACGAAAATTCATTTTTTACTCTTATTAAAACTATTTGCTTCAACACACATACTTAGGATGTCTAGTGTTGACTTTGAATTATCAAATAAATTTAGCTATTTCAAATGATTTAATGATAAATTATCACTAGAGATGTAGTGCTGATATTTATCGCCGTTTTCTAGCGAGCCTCAGCCATTCAGCTTTACAGTCATTGGGAAACCGCTACCGTATTAAAGTTTTTTTTTTTCGAACTGACTACGCTATTGACCTATGAAGGTCTTAACAGCTTCACCGGACTACTAAGGCGAGCGTTTAAGGCACTCAGCCGATTTTATTTTGACAATTAGTTCAAGGGTGCGCGGCACACCTCGGCTTAGCCTGTTTCCTGACACATGCAATTCGCGACCTAACTGACCTAACCTAAGCTAAGCTAGCTATTCATACATATATGAGTTGTTGAAACATATATCTGTACCAAGTATACATACCTCAACAACTCTTTCCTTATTAAAGTATCTGAGATCAAAAGTAAGAATAACAATATTAATTAACTAGCTGTGCCCGTGACTCCATCCGCGTGGAACCTGACGTAAAAAAACAGTAACTAATAAAATCATCTGAATATATTAAGTCCATTTTTACTTATCTACTTTTCTCTTGGACTTAAGTCGCGTCATCATAAAATTACAATAACTTTTGATAGTGTGAATCGATTTTAATAAAATCAACACTAAATGTTACTCGAGGATATGCTTTATGAGGTGTATATATGTTTCTTGGTGAGGTTTTATCATGAACGCAGTACTTTCGCAGTGTTGCGTGTACATAAAACAGACAGACATTTCTAAAAATGATTATAATGTATTTTATTACTCATTCCAAAATACCGGCAACATTTTTTTTTCACAGAAATCTAAATAGTACAGACACATTACATTTACATTCTTATTATACGTATAGAAGATATAGATAAAATAAGACTGAAATTGTATATATCCAACAGAATACAGTCTGATAAATAATTAATAAAATCGTACATAAAAATACTAAATTTATTAATTCTCAGGAATCCCAACCGCCTTCAATGACTATAAAGAAACTGGTCTATTAAATAAAAGTCTTGTAGAATGTCAATAATTTTGTATAAATACATTTTATTGTTAATGATCGGATTATTACATCAACATCGCTTCCGTCATTTTGTCTAATTTTGTTTTGTATGTAATTCTTGAATTAAATTTCAATTTCCATAATCCTCTTAGTATTTTTGTCGTTTTTTCGCCTAAATAACCATATAACATGTTTTCCTTTTCTATTCTCCTCTATCAAGAATAACCTCAGCATTTTCGCCTTTCATGTACATTATTCGCAGCACAATCTATCCTTACCGTCTTCAGCCTTGCTCTTCTCCGTCCACATTCATAACGTAACAATAAATGTATATTTAAAGTATTCAAAATTATTAATTTATACAATAGTATTAACTGTCCGCGATATCATTTGGGTTCAATCTATACTAATATTATAAAGAGGTACAGTTTGTGGGTTTGTGAGTTTGTGACGTTGGAAGCGGTAATCTCAGGAACTACTGGTCCGATTTGAATAATTCTTTCAGTGTTATATAGCTCATTCATCGAGAATGGTTATAGGCTATATATCATCACGCTAAGGCCAATAGGAGCAGAGCACAAATGAAAAATGTTTCAAAATTGAGATGTTTTTTCTTTTTGAGAGCTTCTGCTGTGTGTCAGCGTTGGCCCAGAGTAGTAACTATTACTACGTGGACGAAGTCGCGGGCAGGGGCTATAATCTATATACTATAAACAGATAGAGTTTGTGAAGTTGTAGGGGGTAATCTCAGGAACTACTACACCGATTTTGAAAATTATTTTACCAATATAAAGCCACGTAATTTATGAGTGTCATAGGCTACATATCATCACGCTAAGACCAATAGAGGCGGATCAACAATGAAAAATATTTTAAAAACGGGGTATTTTTTCCTTTTGAGAGCTTTCGTTGCGTCTTAGCCCAAAATAATTATTCCACGCGTGCGAAGTCGCGGGCAGAACCTATTAACTAATTATATTATCTATAATCTAATATTATAAAGAGGTAAAGTTTGTGACGTTGTAGGGGGTAATATCTGGGGAGTCGGAGGAAAATGGTCGAACGAAAACGTTTCTTATGAACGCTGCCTTAATTATGAGATATACATACGAGTATATAATTGAGTTCTAGAGAAAAGTTGTAGCTTGATAATGCCTATTACCGCCCAACGAAGTGGGCACGGGTCGGCTAGTTATAATATAAAACTTAATAATATTAAAATGTAACCCTAGGGGTGAATTACTGGTCAAAAACTATCTTCTTCATACAAAATTCTTATGTTTGCCAACTTTCATGATGATAGGTCACACCGTATCGGAGTTCGTCAATCTTAAATATACTAATGTCCATTTCTTATTAGATTATTTGCTGCTTTTACACGACACACTCTATCTCGCGAGAAAACGCTTTCATGCGGGATAGATTGCTCATGTATTGACAAACAATAACACTTGTGACTTTGCGTACACACGATCCCGTGTTAAATCCTGCAGGCTTCATTCAGTCAGGCGCTAAAGATTCCAAACAAAAGGTGACTTTCACCATAAGTCAATAATCATTTAAGTATCATAAAAGCGAATAGTAGCATATTACGTTCTGTTTTAAGATAATAAGATTACTAATCTGAGATTTCGTTCTGTTTCAGGTAAACGACTTAATAATAATAATATACGCAGAGTGACATCGTTGAGGTGAAATAAATATGAGGTATTTAACAGATAAAACAATAATTTTAATATTAAAGTCGATTTCCTAAATAATTAATTTAAACATAAAATTTTAATAATTTTAAATCTTCGTAGTTCTTGGCTTGACAGCTAAATCGGACAATACTTTTGCAAACACAATAAACAAAGATAATATATACTGTGTCGCAACTCGGAGATGCAAAGGGCTTGCTTGAAAGACGAGAATTTTATCTATGGATAACTAGGCCAGGTTGTCCCGAGTCACGAACACAAACTGTACTACGTGACTCCGTTCCTTTTGTTAATTTTTGCTAATTTAGATATGTTAACCGTCGGTAAATTATATCATCCTCGTGTCTAAAAAGTATATTCACGTCAAAAGCACTTTCAGAAACATTTACTTTAGCAAATTTGACGCATTAAAATATCGATCTATGGTCAATCATGGCATTTCTATTTTATCGAACTGACTACGCTATTGGCTTGACGGGCCTTCATAGCCTCACCGAACTAAGGCGAACGCTTAAGGCACTTCGCCGCTTAGCAACAAGCTCAAGGGGGCCAGAGTGATTGAATCTCGGCTTGAGCTATTACCTTGGATGCAATTTCGCAGTTCTGTCTAACCTAAGCCAGCTATTTATACATATAAGCATTCCTACGATACACATGTGTCGCTGTATCGCGATAGCAGCGTCCTCGAGGGCTCCGCTCCGGCGAAACCGTCCTAGGCCTCGGCGAGTGAGCGGGAGCAAAATTTAACCCAAGATCACGGCTCGCCCATGGTATTCCTCTCATCCTACACATTTATATCTCTAGTCTATAGGCTCGTGAGTACACTATAAAACTGTTAACGCCGTCGTATTACAAACGTCCAATTACTTCATCCTCTACTTAATACAAAAAACTACACAAGACTTCGTCCTGATTAATTTGATTAGATCTGTGCTAAATGGTGAAATATGAATTGACTAACGTTCGGGATTTTCAAAGCCGGGTATCTTTAACCTTATTGGTATAAAACACGTATTGTTCAATTAGGATCAGTTATGTAAAAACCGCATCCGTATTTAACGTTTGTAGCGCAAGAATAAAACTATGAAATATAAAGGTCCGTTTGAAAAATAATATAAAAATACAACCCACGTAATGTTCTTCTAGATGTGAAGTTAGTTATTAATGGGATCCCTGAGAGGTAAGTTTAAGCGATTCGAGTGCCATTTCGTATTGCCGTCCGCACTACCATTTGCAAGCTGGATTAAATAACAACTATTCATTTTAAAAGTTCTTCACCGATCAAAGCTTACACAGGTTGTGTTACCTTTTAAATTTGATTTATTTAAGTATTGTTTTGGTATATCAAATGCTCCATACAACCTATCTCAGGTAAAGCAAATTATAAAGCTGGTATTTGGACACTATGAGTTACATTAGACCTTCATTCATTTTACATAAAAAACGGTACAAAATCTGTTGTAAACTAAACATTTTGTCGCTATTTTTTGTATAAAGTTTATGTAGTTAATGTATTTCTGAATTGAGATGAGCAAAAAGAGGCCTAGCTCTCCATACTATTTTTAGATATGTTGGATGTGAAGATGGGTTTCTAAAAGACCTCACTGAATGTGAAATTTAACTGAATGTAGATATTATTCCTAAAATTTGAATAACAATTTTAGTATGTTGGCACTGACATACTTATGAATATTTTTAAATACATTTTCGTGTGTACTTACATCAGATAATATATCAATGGCAAATGTTAGTGATTATTATCTTCTATCTATATTACGGCTTATTGGTAAAAGTACATATTATTACTCAACTGCTAATTAAACGGAATTAATTTTATTACTTTCTTTTGGAACTTATACTTCAAAGCGATTGTTATAGTTACTTATTAGAAAAGTTTTCATTACAACAAGTCCTACTTTAAAGGGGACAGATGTCCATATTAATAATAACAGATAACTTATTATTCGAAACTTCAAGAGAGAAAATAAAATGAAACCCATTAATTTTACCAAAAGAGCGCTCAGGCATCTTTTTTTGCGACATCGGGATGCAAACATCAATATCGCCTTGAGTTTTTTTTCCATTGCAGCTTCATTTCCTGTTTTGCTTCATTCAATGGGCTCTGTGATAACCAACCATTATACACCTGCCCGTTTCTTTAATACTAAGTACCATGTTTTTTTAATTGACTTGATAATCTAACGTATGTCTGCAAAAACTTAGATAATCTGGATTTAGTAAAAGACCAACATTATTAAAATAATAGCAACAGTAAGAAATTGATCATTCAATGTTTCAGGCTCACTAAGACCAATAAAAGTTGTTTAGGTAATAGTGTTAGGTTTTATAACATACTCACAAAGCACATTTCCGATTTGCCGAGTAGTGAGTTCAAGCACCATGTCATGCGGGTATTAATGTCTAAAGGCTAAAGGGTGGATCAATATGTAAATGATGGTGACGTCAGATAGTAACACCAATCTCTGTGCATTCACAAAAAAGGAATGTAACAATCTATGTTTGTAAAAATATGTATCATGAATAGATAAACCAGATCGAGTTTCTTGCCGGTTCTTCTCGATGACTGGGTTGCTTTCCGAATCGATGGTAGCTTTGACGTTCATAAGCGCCTTCTCAGGGTATAAATTGATTAAAGTATTTTTATAACTAAAATAATACAGTAAAAATATTACTATTTAGGTCACTTGAAGGATAAAAATAATTTTAGTTCATATGTGTGTAATTTTTTGTAACGTATCTTTGACAAATAATACGAAATACGATAACAAGTAAGATAAAATATAGAGCGAAATGCACTTATATGATAACAGGTTTAATTAACAATGATAATTATTACAGATTATTGAAATTCCGAATAAAAAATCGCGTAAAATTTGTGATAAATTCTATGCCATGAGAATGTACCGCAGACTGCAAACGTGTTTATGTGAGTTCCAAGGTTTAATTTTCTATAACTTTTAGCTTATTATTTTAACTAGTGGGCACCCAGAGGTCGACATTCGACCATAGTTCATTGATTTTTTAAAGTTTGAATTTTATTAGGGTTCTTTTGTCAAAGGGTATTATGTTATAATATCATTGTAGAATGTAGAAAGAAAAAGGGTAATTTTAACGTAAGAGTAAAATAATACATACAGTCGAGCATAGCAACCTCCTTCACAACCTTTTTTGAAGTCCTTTATTGACGGATGTCAAAATGTCTTTTTTATTTACATGTGTGTATATGTTGTGTAAAATTGAACCAGTAGTGTGAGTAATGCATATTTTAATTAATTTAATGTACATCTAATGCATTTTATATAAAATAAATAGCTTTCTACACTTCTCCTCCATATAAACTTTAACTATGCAAATTTCACGTTCATCCGTTTGCCCAATTCCGTTAAAAAGGGATACAAAGTTTAGGCTTCACGTATTAATATATAAGATAATTTTACTGTTGTCGTAACGAAGATAATCATATGCTTGCTTATGGAAAGGAACTAAGAGTCTGCGGTACTCTCTGTTAGTCCTAATTCAAGTCTGTCAACATTCTGTATGATCGTATGGACCCAATAAATCGACCGCGGTAGAAGCCATTGGTTGTTTGGATATCTATTGTCCGAACACAAAACGGGCTCACGGTAACCAGTATATAAGTTGTTCATCATATTTGTGACGCTCGTAATCTAGGATCTGAGACTTGTAAATACATCCCATTTACACTATTTCCTCCCTTCAAAAGTAGACTGTGTGAAGAAAATTCTCGCAAAATTTTCTTTTCCAAAACGTAAGCACAGCCCAGGAAATCTTGACTCTGAACTCTGAACATAGCCTTAAGTTCGGGCTTGCGCGCAATATATCCTAGAGTTTAATAAAAAAACAAAGTTAAAATAGTATTATAGGAGTATAATATTGCCATTTTTTATCTTGATGTTGTCTCAATGTTATATATATATAACTAGTTGCCCCCGCGAACTTCGTTTCGCCTTAGTATTTAGTTTTTCTTAGTCTATATTTTTTATAGAAACGCACCAACATATGGAACATTTTGCTATGCCATCCCATAGAGACTGTTCGCTTTTTCGGAATACAAACTGAGAAAGCAAAAATGTTAAAGCAAACTGCAGTAAAATGGTAAAATGTATGCGTACATACGTCAACTCAAAAACGAAAAAAAAACGCATCACAATTACGGATGCGTTCAAGTTACTAATAGCGATTTGAAGTTGCGTTCACAATTAAAGAAGAAGAAAGCTGATTTATAGGTTTTTCCGGGCAATTTTTCCAATTTTTCTCTCCTTAAAACCTTCCTCAGTGTTCAAGGAATAAGACAATTCAAAAATTACTCAAATTGGACCAACCGCCTTCGAGTTTTGCGCTTAGCAACATATTTTGCGATTCATTTTTATTTATATATAGATATAATACGTATACATTACTCATTTTTTATTCCACGAATCTATACGAGTATTTAGAGTGGTCAAAAAGTTTGGCGAAGGCTGTAGTAAATATGCAAATTTTAAACATGTCAAGGTTCTGATAAGTAAACTGCATGACTTATTTCATAAATAACACCGTGACGTTGTTCTTGTCCAGATCTATATCTGAATGTCACGATAGAATCAAACAATATAGGTGAGTAGGTGCTCGGTTATTCGGTCCAGGTAAACAATGATAAGGTAATCAGATGTACCACTAGATGCGTTGATAAGATGATTACGAGTTGTTGGAGGTTATGCAATGTTAAGGAAGTCGTCTGTTCAAATATATGACGGTATATTTAGGGCTACTAATTAATCATGATACATTGTTGTCATGTAATCATGTGTTAGGTGCAAACTCGCAAGTATAAAGCACAAATTCTAATTTAAAATAAACAAAAATTGTTTTTCTGCAGCAATGTAAATGTTTTTGATGTCTTATAAATCGATGAACGCCGCACTATGGGGCCGATTGTGAATTTAGGCGGCCAAAAGTGAAATACCTGGAATGTACTTCAGATAATAGAGACTAACATTTCGCGATAGAGTACGAGTCAAAGAATAATAGAGAACCTTGTGGCCTTCAGAACGACTATCTGGTGCACTCCTGCGCAGTCGGAATTGGATCGCCTCTCTCAGTGAACGAATTTGTTCACGACGCTTTTTAAAATTAGCGCATTCTGTTTTTTTTTTCTAAATGATATGTTGTGTTAAGTTCTGCATACTGATAAACCAGATATGTTTCTATAATAATTTAATTTATTTGTGTTGTTTTTACTAAACTAATATTGCAAGTGCGGATTCTATGGAATCAATTGAAGAAAATGAGGAACCTGAATCCACAATTGTTTTAGCTGAAAATAATTAAAAATAATATAGCAACAATTTTTTTGTTTTGCTACTGGCTTCATTTATCTTAAAAAAAAGATTCTAATACTCCAAACAGTTTTATTTAACTAAGAACTCACTTCAATGTTAAAAATATTATAATAGTATTTAAATTAATTTAAAAAAATGTTGGCCGCCTAAATTCACAATCGACCCCCACAGTGCGCCGGCTGCATGCACGAAAAAGCATGAGTCATTGTCACGTTCCACCTGAGCCGAGCATGCAAGCTAGTGCGGGAATAAGCGATAGAGAGGCGCGACCGGCCTAATCGTTGGGTATAGGTCCGTTCCCTCGGCGTGGAGCCCTTGAGTACGCTGCTCGCGCGATACAGTGACACAAAATCTTACATCACTGCGACAACATTACACATATCACCTCCACACACGTGCACGCATACACGCTTACACATGCAGGTGGAAGGGTTTTATTTTTTCCCTTATCAAACTGAAATAGTTTAGAATATTATCCGATACGAAATATATATAGGAGTTGTTGAGGTATGTATGCTTGGTACACATATATGTTTCAACAACTCGTATATGTATGAATAGTTAGCTTAGCTTAGGTTAGCTCAGATAGGTCGCGACTTGCTTGTATCAGGCAACAGCCAAAGCCGAGGTGTGCCGCGCACCCTTGAGCTAGTTGTCAAAGTAAAATCGGCTGAGTGCCTTAAACGCTCGCCTTAGTAGTCCGGTGAAGCTGTTAAGACCTTGCTTGGTCAATAGCGTAGTCAGTTCGAAAAAAAAAAAACCTAATCGTTGGGCTACGCATCTATCTATATATAGAATAATTTAATTCAATCCATGAAAGGAAAAAGAAAAGAAAAAGAGGTTCCGATCTGGACGCGGTAGCGTACGCATGTGCGCTCCGTGTTTTTTTTCGTAACATACACCGACGTGTTTGAGTAAGAATTTTATTTTTGCTTACGCACCTCACTGCTATTTCCTTTGTTCTTTCTGTGTTTTCGTGTGCTGTTCACAGGTCCGAAGCGAGGCAGAGCAAGCCGAGTAAGTTTTTATAATTTATTCTGCTTCTTTTGCTTTTTTTCAAACTGTTATTTTTTGTGTTCTAGAACAAGGTGTCAATCGTTCGTTCGAGTGTCAATCCACGTCAATCGTATAGGCGGCCGCAAGGCCGGGCTTTGTTACTTTTCGGAGTGACAAAGAGTGCACTTTTCGGTGCGCCTGTAAACCGCACTTTTCAGTGCCTGAAATCGTACTTATCAGTACGCGTCGAGTCTCCGTAAGGCGTTCAAGAAAGAAGTGTTAGGGCTCCCCCCCTAGGCTTCGTAGGTTCATCTGTGAGGCATTGCACTTCGCCCACAGCTCTTTTAGCCCTAACACTTCTTTCTTGAACGCCTTACGGAGACTCGACGCGTACTGATAAGTACGATTTCAGGCACTGAAAAGTGCGGTTTACAGGCGCACCGAAAAGTGCACTCTTTGTCACTCCGAAAAGTAACAAAGCCCGGCCTTGCGGCCGCCTACACGATTGACACCGATTGACACCTCTCCTCGTCCAGGAGACGCTTTTAAAACCGAAAATGCGCAATCCGAGAATCGCGAACTACAACATAGTTAGAAACGACCGTGTCACCCGCGGGGGCGGCACCTTAATTTACTATAGGCGTTCGTTATATTGCATGCCGATAGATCCGCCCGTTCTAACCAATATGGAAGTATCAGTATGTACGCTAGGTATGACCGGTCATCCGTCTATTGTATTAGTATCCGCGTATCTCTCGCCGAACAAAGAGTTATTACAAACCGATTTACGAGCGCTACTCAACTTAGGAGATTCAGTTATTATAGCGGGGGACCTCAACTGCGGGAACGTTATCTGGAATAGTCCGAGAACCTCTCGTAACGGGAGGATACTCGACAATCTAGGTAGGGTCCTCGCATTTGACGTCATAGCCCCTCCGGAACCCACGCACTATCAAGACAACTGTCGCCCGTCAGTACTAGACATAGCTCTTTTAAAAAATATCACGCTTCGGGTACGACTCATACAAGTCGTACACGAACTTGATTCAGATCACCGCCCGGTAGTATTGCAGTTAGGTTTCGATTCAGATTTCACCCCTCCGTCGGTCAGGGTAGCTGATTACGTTAGTTTAACTCGTTATTTTAAAGAAAATCCATCGTCTGACATTTTAGACGGGATCCCAGACGTGTTGACGTCTAGAGCCGACGCGGATTCGGCTATCGATTCCCTGGTCAACTATCTTCAGACCGCCGTCAGAGAGACCTCGAAAGAGGTACAAGCGGCGAACGATCGCCGCTTTATACTCCCTGACGACGTGAAAGCGTTGATCACGGAAAAGAACGCCGCGACTCGAGCTCACGACGCTTACCCGTCTGTAGAGAACCGCGATCGATTACGTTCGTTACGTAAGTTAGTTAAAACTCGTATCTCTGAGATTCGGGGCGACAGGTGGGACAGGCTTCTGGAGGATCTCCGGCCGTCTCACCTGTCGTACTGGAGACTCACGCGCACTATGAAATCAGATCTCGCCACCCCGATGCCTCCTCTCGACAGAGGCCCCGGGTTGCCTCCCGCGTTCGATAGTATAGATAAAGCAGAATGTCTAGCCGCGAGTTTAGAGAAACAGTGTTCGCCAAACACTGATAATACTGATACTGTTCATATCGGTTCGATCGAGTCGTCGGTAGAGCATGCACTCGCGTCTCCTCCCGCGGATACCCTAACCTCGATAACTTTTGACGAAGTCTCGGCCGCCATAAAGCGTCTCAAACTTAGAAAGTCCCCAGGTCCCGATGGAATCAGGAACGAGGTGCTGAGACTCCTTCCTGACCACATCATAGCTCTATTGGTCTGCATCTTCAATGCGGCCATGTCCCAGGGCTATTTTCCAGCCGTCTGGAAAAAAGCCGTAGTGATAGGTATACATAAACCCGGCAAAAAAGCTACGCTTCCCGCTAGCTATCGCCCTATTAGTTTATTAGATACGCTAGGTAAACTTTACGAGCGGCTCCTTCTGAACCGTCTCCAGACTTCGTTTACGGAGCTTAATTTAATACCGCCCGAACAGTTCGGTTTTCGCGCCGAACATTCATGTACAAATCAAGTACACCGCCTCACGGAGTACATTTTTTCTAACTTTAACGCTGATCCGAATCGCGACCCGAACCCGAAAAAGAAAAATCCGAAACGCACGATAGCAGTTTTCTTTGACGTCGCCAAGGCCTTCGATAAGGTCTGGCACGGAGGGCTCGTACATAAATTATGTCAATCTCGCATACCCGATAGATTAGTTCATATCATTCGCGATTTTCTCACAGATAGGACTTTCCGTTATAGAGTAGACGGCGAACTATCGTCAATACATCCGATACGCTCAGGCGTGCCACAGGGTTCAATACTCGCGCCCTCCCTTTTCAACCTGTTCATCAGTGACCTACCTCGGCTCCCGGGAGTAGAGGTAGGTTGTTATGCTGATGACACAGTTATCTACGCTTCTCATTGGCGGCCGGACAAACTTAGGAAACTCATCGAAGAAACCGTTAGCACACTCGGTGATTGGTTTCTTCGATGGCGTATAGAGGTTAATCCCGATAAGAGTGCCGCGATACTCTTCGATCCCACACAACGCGTAAACAGATTGCAGCCCATCAGGCTATACGACACCGACATACCTTGGACCGACGAGGTCAAGTATCTCGGTGTCACACTAGATAGACACTTAAATTTCGAGTCTCACATAGATAGAGTACGTAATAAAGCCGCTATGGTTTTGGGTCGCCTACACCCGTTGCTTTGCCGTAAGAGTAAGATGTCCCTCAGACACAAGCTCACCTTGTACAAAGTGTGTATTCGCCCGGTCATGACATATAGCTGTCCCGTTTTTGCACATGCACCGCAATCAACTCTAAACAAGTTACAAGTTTTACAAAACCGCGTTCTGCGTAAAGTGACCGGCGCCCCATGGTACGTCCGGAGAGTCGATCTCCATAGGGACCTGGAGATACCTTCTATCTGGGCGTACATAAAATCACTCACTAGTAGTTATTTCGAAAAAGCCGTGAATCATCCCAGTCCGTTAGTGGTATCCGCCGCAACATACGAAACCGTACCCAACGCCGCGCGTTACAAAAGACGACCGCGACACATTTTTACCGATCCTCCCGATGAAATAACGGCAGCGAACGATCAGTACCAGCCTGTCTCTCCAAACAGAGCGTGCTCACGCCCACGCCCGCGTAACCTCAGATCACGCCGCCGTGGTCTGGGTGTAAATTTCGCTCCCGCACACCAGACTAGGCCCCCTTCGGCAGCCTCTCAAGCCTAGGTTCGATCCCTCGGCGTGGAGCCCTTGAGTGCGCTGCCCGCGCGATACAGTGACACACCAATACATCACTGCAACAACACTACACATATCACCTCCACACACGTGCACGCTCACACGCTTACACATAAAAGTTGATGGGTTTTTTCTTTTTGTTTTTACCCGTATCGAACTGTAATAGTTTAGAATCATTTCCTATACAAAATACACATAAGAGTTGTTGAGATATGTATGCTTGGTACACATACATGTTTCAACAACTCATGTATGTATGAATAGTTTAACTTTAACTTAGGTTAGCTTTGTTAGGTCGCGAATTGCATGAACAGGCAACAGCCAAGCCGAGGTGTGCCGTGCACCCTTGAGCTGGTTGCCCAAATAAAATCGGCTGAGTGCCTTAAGCGCTCGCCTTAGTAGTCCGGTGAAGCTGTTAAGACCTTGCTAGGTCAATAGCGTAGTCAGTTCGAGGAAAAAAAAAAACAATCCATGAAAATATACAATTTTTCATTTACGTTTTCTTATGACGTTATCACGTAAAATTTTTTTTCATAACAAATGTTATCGCCAAATAACAACAATAAATGTCACTATTTAAAAAAAAACCTATCAAAACATTAACATAGATATTTAAAAATTCACAAGATTAACAAATGAATGACATTTATTTATTTAAAAATATATACCAAACAATAAAAATAATGATGTCATAAAAGCCAAGGTCTACGTACGATATGCTAATTATAGTATATAAGATATATATATTTGCGATATATATGAATGTTGAGTTAATAAACAGCCTTGATCCATACTCGGAACAGTGGTCGAGATGGCAAGTAATAATTTTTAAAGTAAATAGTATATAAGAAATAATTTTGATGTTGCCATCGCCCACGCTGAATTATTTATCGTATCCAAAAACATTTTCATAATAGCTGAATTTGTTAAATGTTTTTATGTATAAATAACTCTTATAAAATGAGTCCTTATGGAAATAAGACAGTAAGTACAGAACATGATATAATTATAAGTCAGAAAATAAACCTTTTGATCAAAAGTAAAAGATTTTTAGACCTCTGGATATTAAATAAACGTGACTTCGTCCGCGTGGAATAGCTACTTTGAGCTAGCGGTAACACGCAGCGGAAGCTCTCAAAAGGAAAAACCCCTCGATTTTGAAACATTCTCCATTGGTGCTCCGCTCCTATTGGCCTTAGCGTGATATAGCTTCCCTTCCTCGATAAATCAACTAACACTGACGGATTTTTTCAAATCGGACTATTTGTTTCTGAGATTAGCGAGTTCAAGCAAACAAACTCTAAACTTTATAATATTAGTGCAGATAATATGTAATATTATAGTATAAATTTTACCATAAAGATATTTGTAAATTTTAACACTGCCGATGTAGAACTATAATATAATAAATAAGAAGATGCAGAACAAGACTTGCTAAGTCAAATCAAGTTTTTAGAAATTGTAGTGGAGATCGTAAACGTACATTGCGAAACGATATTATTCGAAAGCGATGTTCAAACATAATTTAACCACTTTCGAAGATCGATTAAGCGGTAAATTGATGATTAACAATGAAAAGAAACGAATCGCAATCAAAGTGAATATAAAGACAGTGGTAAAGAAACGAAATCATATTATGTAAAGCATATAAAATACATGATTTAAGAAATAGAGGGAAATATAACTTATTCATAAACACTTCCAAGTTTACTTCTAACATTAGATGGTACATAAAAGATTCAAGACAAACGAACTAAATTAAATGTAGTGAACAACTGAATAAATATAGGGACAAAACGTTACTCTAGTGTCCTTGAGTTAGTAGACTTGTTGGCATTATACCATTGTAGATGTATGTAACTAAGGATGCCACGTTTAAGTAACTGAACTACTCATAAATTAAAAAATGTTTCTGTCTAAATTTATATAAACTTGAAAAATTTGGCTCGTCAGGAGAATTTATCTGCTTCTTAAAATGTCTTTTCAGTTGGTTTAAACTTTGGTGTCCGTCCAATTGTCTTTTTCTTCTTTATCCAGATAGTCATGTCCGGTCTACAGTCACTTTAATGAACTTTATTTGTACCATTCTTTCGTTCTGCACTGCCACATCTTTAGGAGGCAATTTAAATATAAGTTTCAAAGTTAAATTGATTTCTCAGCGGCGTGACTGTTTTGTGGCACGTTACGAAAGATTTTAACGTATTTAGTTTATTAACATTTGTATTCTGAGAAAGAATATAAAGCTTTGGTTAACAATCAAACGACTCAAAATCTTATTTAGTATGTTGTTTGACATAATAGCTAGCAAAGTGGCGACCACCGTGAGTTTCTCTCGAACCTTCATTACGCGTACGTTAGCATTGTGGAATGGGTTACCCAGCACGGTTTTTCCTCAGGGCTGTGATATGAGGCTGTTCAAGAAGGGACTGAAACGCGCTCTTGAAGTTTGGCAACACAACGGTGATGCCTTTGGTGTTGCAGTTGCCCATAGGCGACGGTAACTATTTACCATTAGGTGGGCCGACTGCCTGTTTTTGCCTTTTGGCATAAAAAACAAGTGGCTCATATTTTGACATCCCTAATAAGATGATGTCATCGCACAACGGGTATATTCAGAATTCGAAATATTTACTTAGAAAGGCAAAATTTACAGTGCATCCACGATAGAAGGTATTCTAAGATTCCAAATACAATAGGCATCTCAGTAACAATAACGGGACATATAACGATAGCAAAGTTAAAATGGTTTATATACAAAGGACCGTTTTAAATATCTGACGGTACGTTTTGCAGAAACATTTACGCTTTATTTCGTAGGATTAAAGATAAATCCTTTGAATTAAGCTAGACGCTACATTATCGATTCTATTCTTATTTCTAAGTACCTACAAAGCACACGTCGCTTATACTGATTTATTTTATTTAAAAAACACATTAAGATATCTTTAGACTACAAAGTATACTGTGAGTTGAAAGAAATACCTAAGAGGACTATTAATAAGAAGCAGTGAATATGTTTCCTTATTTCTAAATAAATCTACCCGCGTTTCTATTTGTAAGCACATCACGCAACGCAGTATTTGCAAGGATTCCACTATATGTAAATAAAATTATGAGTTCCTAGAAGTGTTATATATGGGCTTTTCCTGTTAGAATGTAAAACTTTGAACACTATATTATGGATAAAAAAATTGTTACGGGCGTAATTTCACCAATTCCGCAAAGGTTGCTTCTTAAATTATTGTTCTTGTAAATAGGTATTTTCTTTTGTATAAGTTTTAGCGTTTGACCACCACCTCTTATTTTTTTATAGTATAGGAGGCAAACGAATAGTTAGGCCACCAGATGTTAAGTGATTACCGCCGTCGATAGACACCAGCAACACCAAGTGCATCGCCAGCCTGTGTTTGGCGGGAGGAGGGACGGCGGAAAGGGGAGGTGGGCATCTGGCGTTCTCGCTGATCGAACGAAACGCAACAATGCAAGCACTATTACTTCACGTCGGTGTTTCTGTGAGTCGGGCGGTAGTACACCGGGCGAGCCGACCCACACATGCTGAAACCAATAATAGCTTCAGCGTGGCTCTACCATCTGCCAATTTCTGATGTTAAATGATGATATGGTTCTAAGATGGTAAACACGGTAAATCTAGAAGGGACTGACTCTCAAGTGCAGCAACCGGACCACACCTACAGGTTCCTTCCAGGACCTATATAATATGAATTAACAAGATATTGGAACGTTTCATGGATCACTTAACCAAACCTTATAGTTTTGAAGCACTATTTAAGTTACCGAGTTGTCATTATTGACAATTCCGTTTATCTTAGCTTTAATAATCTATATTAGTTATGTTATTTAGCCTGTAGATTAAGTTACTATTAAGTACTAGGGCTGATATAGCCATATCTCCCTAAATAAATTTAAAAAAGTTTCTATTATATTTAGATGTATTCATCATTCGTTATTACGAAACAAGTTTTCGACGAGTTGGTGTATTGCGGTGCGAAAAATCGATTCTCTTATCATCCACTATCGTGTCTCGTTTCATTTACCCCGATTTTTTCATACGTAACAAACATGTTTGGAGTTTCGGGTAAATTAAATTGAATATTGTCGAATTTCAAATGGTTATTTTGCTTTCTACTTGACTTATAATTTTTTTATTAATTATCTGGGAAATAATTGGATGTAACAGTAAACAGATCGTTTTAACCAGCCGTATTAAGGGAATATGACATATTAAATGTATTAAGACGTTGCACGTTCAAGCAGAAATAGGTTAAAATAAAGCTAAGTAATTTTGAATCCTTATGAAGGAAAATATATTCTTATGCTAATGAAACTGCAAAATACATCTGTCAGGTTTCTTTACGTCAAGTAATGTGTCATCTATTCTGGTTATCCATTATTGTATCCAACGGTATTATAATGATGATTGAATACTGTAGGATAGAGGTAAGGAAGAAGTTTGCATTAGGTATGTGTCTAATGAATGGGTCGGCTCGCTTGGGGTACTACCACCCACCCACAGAAACACTCACGTGAAGTAACAGTGCTTGCAGTGAGAGCGCCGGAGGCCTGCCTAACCTCTCCCTCCTCCCTTCCTTTCCCCCTAACAAAAGCTGGCAACGAATTTGCGACTCCCCTGGTGTTGCTAGTGTCTATGAACGGCGATGATCACTTAACATCAAGTGTGACACGCAACATTGCCTCCTATCATGCAAAAAAAAAATGTGTTTAAGGAAACAATTAATAAATTACAGACCATTCATCTCCATAGAGTTATTTCTCGAAAGATTTTGGTATCTTTGATAAAAGTTTAGTTATAGCTGATAACAAATATAATTGATAACCTATTACAGTTTCTAATAATATCATTGATAAATTCAAATTTTACATAATTATTACTTTACAAAATCTAAAAATATAATAACATTTCGACAATAATATAACTGTACAAACAAAGCTACAGATTTATCGATACAGATAATATGTTTATCTACTATTTCTATTACATCGCATAATCATTCAAACAGTTTCATTGTAAAAAGTACATAAGAACTACGCTTGAATACAATAAATAAACAAGTGAAAGGCGATTAGACGAATATGATGTATGTCAGGTGGTTTTAACTAAAAGCCCTTCATTAATGCAACTCGCGAACGATTTATACACACAGATCATAATTTTGTACGTCATCGCAGCCTCTATTTATCCAGTAGTTTTTATATTGTATCTGTATGAAAATAATTCATATGTATTCCAGTTCAAAGTTCGACCATAATTCACTATTTTTTAAGGTTCAATATTATTCAAGTGTTTTTTCGCTATAGAGTGTATAAATATTGTAGATTATTGTAGACGTAAGGATAGTCAAATATGACGACTAGAGACTTAGATAAATAAAAAATTAGATTTGCCAGTGATATTGATACGGTACGTAATTTTTATTATTTGAATCTGGTTAAAGGGCCGTCAGGTTAATAGCGTTAGTTAAAAAAATCGTCGATGTTGAGAATAAAAAACCTTTTTCATTTTTTTAAATTGATAACTTTAAAAATCATCAATAGGTGCCAAGCAAAAAAATAGAAAATCCTTTGTCAAACAGAGGAGGAAATGGTACTGAACTGTTTTATCGTCAGCTTCTTTATATAGAAGAAGATGTAAATGACGTTTGTTTTCCATTTTGCGTGCAAATTAATAATTTTTCGTGTTCGTGATCTAAACACATAGGTGTGAAATTAGTGCGTCACGCAGATGATATAAAATTATGTCATACTCTGCCTACACATATAGTACACAAACTTGTGCAATAAAATAAGTAATATTATAACGATTTATACGATGTATGATTTTCTTTTGTTTAAACTCTTAAATATAGACCAGTTTCTGTTTTGACTCTTGAATTTTTTGTCCCTTATCAAACTGAAATAGTTTAGAAAATTATCCGATACGAAATATATATAAGAGTATTTGTTGTAGTTGAGGTAGTAAAGAGTAGTTGAGGTATGTATTCTTGGTACACATATACAACAACAACTCAAATATGTAAGAATAGCTGGTTTAGGTTAGCTCTTAGCTCAGATAGCTCGCGAATTGCATGTATCAGGCAACAGCCCAAGCCAAGGTGTGCCGCGCACCCTTGAGCTAGTTGTCAAATAAAATCTGCTGAGTGCCTTAAGTGATCGCCTTAGTAGTCCAATGATGCTGTTAAGATCTTAATAGGTCAATAGCGTAGTCAGTTCGGTAAAATAAAAAATCTTGAAATATCTGTATATACCGAACAGATTTGAATATTTCTTTTTACAGTTTATAGCTTATTTATTGAGAAATTTTATACTTTACTAGCTGGCCCGACAGACGTCGTCCCGCCTTGAATATAAAAAAAAATCATTGACAAATTATATACTAAACCTTCCTCATGAATCACTTCATCCACTGGTCAAAACCGCATGAAAATCCGTTCAGTAGTTTTTGAGTTTATCGCGAACAGACAGACAGACAGACGCGGTAGGGGACTTTGTTTTATACTATGTAATAATGATACTATCACGTTATGGTCATTATGATCAGAGTAATTTTCGTAACAGTGTATGTTAGAAAGTGTGCTAAGCTAGTACAAAATAATACTGCGGGCCGACCGTGTGGCCAACTAGCATGGAGTGAACTGAATGGCTGAACTGTAAACGCCTATGTTAGCGAAGGACCATACTGTACGCAGCTCAATCGCATGGCAAGAAACCACCTTACACAATAGTCAGTATTTATACGTAAATTATGTAACTGCGTTGATTTTTTTTTAAATGAAACGCCATCGCATCCACGTGTCACAGCTAATATTACAATGAATATAAGAATATTCGAATTATTAAAATCGTTCAAAAAACATTTTATGAGATCAATAACTCACGTAAATCATTTCATTTATCATGTTAGTTACTTGTAATTATACTTTATAATTATATATAATTACCCTTAACAACGTCTGATGTTTATTAATGCGGGCAAAAACTCGCAAGCATAAAATATTGGAACGATCTTGTAATCGCTGACCAAAAAAATGAATTCTCAGAATAACTTGCAAGTTATTCTTTCAATAAACATGTCATATTGTACCAGTAGGTCAGGCAGCGAATGATGTAGAAAGTTGACGTAAAATCGTTTATTCGAGTTTTAAAACTGATCGCACTGAATTTTGAGTTACGTATGCGGTATCAACATATAATTTCTCTATTTGGTTTCCCTTTTTTTCCATTCTAGGGAAATGGCAAAGGTATCTTGACTATGCAGCCAAGTTCTGACGTAATTTCATAATTGCCATTTCTGGTGTGTTTTGTGATAATTTCAATAGGTGACTTCCTCGTTATTACTTTCCATGGAGTTTTTGTGGCATCTCAGAATTCATGCTATTATTTTCCATCCACTTCCCTTGTTCACAATAACCGAACTATATTCCGTAGAATACCACCAATATTACAAAATATAGAGCTAAATAACACAAGATTATGACTAAAATATAAAATGTATTACATGACATATTAAGATCACGCCAAACACTCAAAATATATATATGAAATTTTTAATTTTTTTATTTATTGAAACAACGCTTTAATTTATAAATAGTAACCAATAAGAAAACATCGTACTGACACCATAGTGGGGCTTTATCTAAGTTTGCATCGCTACCTACCAGTAAGTTGAAATTCTGTCGCCAGGCAACTGTTGGTGTTGCACACGCACTTGAAACCCAGCCCACTCTAGCTTTAGCGTGTTTACTATCTTAGACCACATTGCAATGCGATATCAGATGAGATTGTAGTCTAACGCTGAAACCTTAACCGTGTTATTAAAAAAAAGTTAAATACGTATTAAATACTTGGTTTAACAAAGTTTCCTAATAAATGCACCACGCTCGCCCGAGGCAAGTCCGCGTTATCCTTTTTCGCAAGCCTAACCTAACGTAACCAGAGCGAGACAAAAGAGCAAGATGGCGAACATTCAGCGAACGCGGTACATTTAATATAACACCTTTTTAAATCCAGGGTTCAATACGTATTTAACTTTTTTGTAATAACACCCATAAGGTATTAAAAAAAGTTGAGGCAGTCATAATGATTGCCGATAGAAGTATATACTCAAAACAGTGAAATAAATATGTTCTCTTTTGAATTTTCATATTAATTATAGTGTGAAGGATAGTATTTAAATCTCAGAATTTGTGTATAGATATTATTAACATTAGTGTGGTGTTCATACCTATTGGTCAACGGAACAATAATTATATACATTCCTATAAAGTCTCTTAAACAATCAAACGTCAGCTGCAAAATATTAATATCACATGTACACAGGCCCCTAAACTACGCGTCGCTATTCACAAGTCGCGCAAATACAATACGCTCGATCACGCATTACTAGCATGTCATGACGCGAAACTATAAATTTATCTCCTGCCAAAAATACCGTTCAACGCGCCTAAAGAAGTTATCACTTCAAAAAATGATTCGCGATACTCTCATATATTTTTTCATGAAGCATATCAACGTACTCAAAAATAGGTATATTTATATGTTATCTGCAGTAAGCGTTATCTCAACCCATATTTTCATTGTTGCAATATATACGTAATATTTATCTTATCTTTTATTTACGTTTTAATGCAACAGTAAAGCACCGGTTCGTGATAAGATACATGTTAATTTTATAATTGTTATTTGTTATATATTTCTGACACACTTAAACGACTTTTAAAACACTAACCTAGATCTTTGTTTTTTGTCGACAGTAACAAAATAGACTACCATTGGTATGACGCGTCATGCAAAAAACAATAAAAAACCATATGATCGAAATTTAATCTTTACTAATACACATTATTAAGAGGAATGTTAGTTTGTTTGTTTGTTTCGCTCTCACGTTTTAATTACACAACCGATCATGATGCAATTTTGTATAAACAATGTTAGAGGAACAAAAACTAACTTAGGATACCTTTTTTTATCGTGGTGAAATCCCTTATGGATACACCACCCTCTCGGGGGAGAGGGTGGGTGATGTCCGACTCGCACGGACTAAAACCCCACGGTGTACGTCTGCCGCTAAGTTGGGGCGGCACGAGATCTCTATAGAATTCATCGTGCCGGACTTGGGGTACCTATCGAATACTGGGGACTATGTATTTCCTCTAAATTGTTTATAATATATCTTCTATATTTTTTTAAATGAAACATTCTTTAGGCGCGTTGAGTAGTATTTGACAGGAAAAATACTTATGACTTCGTGTCAGTTATAATGTTACTTAAACCGTGGTAAAATGGTCACCTTTTAACAATATAAAAGAGTAAAATCTTATTTATATATATAGATGAACATACGAGCCGGTATGTATGCAATTATATGACGTGTGTTTTCTAGCTTAGTAACAAAGCATCGTCTGCACCACATCTGCAGAGAGACTGCCCTATAATCCTATATACGTAGGCCTTTCACTGTTCGATTACTTTTCGCTTCCTATAATGAGTGTAATAACTTAGCTATATTATTTAAAGAATAAGATAAAATAATTTGTAAGTATGATACTTCTGTATGGTATGTATGTATGGTGGTCTTAATGGTTTATTATACCAACATTTAATATTTCTGTAAGCTTCTTAATATCTTATACAATGTAAATAAGATAACTTGAAATTTATTTCATTTTAGTTCAATATTATTTTTTATATATAATTATTCTGAAATAATTTGTAATTTTAGGGTCATTTTTCAGGAGTGCAGATGTTTGACTGAAACTTTAAAAATGATTATTAAACTTTTATGCCCTATTACACTCACACTTGACTTTTTTTTAAATATTCTAAGACTAAAATTAAGTAAAAAATATAGTGTGTGTGTACTTATCTACACGCGTTAGAAGTTATACTTCTTTGGCGTAATACAAAGAAACAACAGGTTGACTATAGCTAACTTCAGGGTGTCGGTTTTTCGTGACGATGTGCGCGCGCATCGTAAAAATTTACTCTCATCATTTTCCCCTAACACGGCAAAAGAAGTATAACTTGAAAAATACATTTTCACTTATTCATACATATTCTAGTGTAATATTAGGCCTACACTACTAGATATGTATAACTAGCGGACCCGGCAGACGTTGTCTCGCCCTGATTGTAAAAAAATCCACGACAAATTATATACTAAAACGTTCCTCATGAATCACTTTATCCACTAGTGAAAACCGCATGAAAATCCGTTCAGTAGTTATTGAGTTTATCACGAACAGACAGACAGACAGACGCGGTAGGGAACTTTGTTTTATACTATGTAATGATGATAGTTTTATGTTTTCAATCTGGACGACACAACGCAGCAATTAAAACAAAAATGAGTTTCTGAAATTAGAGATTTTATTTTATTAATTTGACACGCCTGAATACTATGATTTAAAGTATTATAAATTAACTTTAACTGAAATTAGAGCAACGACATTTAATGTAAGTAATCTCAGTGTCGATCCCAAATTAACACGGAAATAACTATACAAAAGAAATATTTTCAAAAATAAATTCGTTTTTTCTTATGACAGCTCTCCTACCACAGATTGTAGTTTTACCACAGATCACAATAAATAAATCTGTAGTATCGATTTCATTGTAAAAATATTAAAATTTAAGGAAATTATATTTACTATTAATAACTAAAAAATCGACACGAATCTATTATGCAATATCGCATTATTAAAGACTTTATTTACACAAAATCCAGACGGTATCAATAGATAGCGTTTCGTATATCGTTTTGAGGATTCTCGGAAACGGTTGCGATAACTATCCCAATTTAGCAACAGCTCAAGCTATAAATTATCAAGTAACAGGTATCAGTTGTCGTGGGTTTTATCATTTGCTATCTCTTTTCTTATACAAAATGTAGTGTAATTCTATTGTTAACAATTGCGGCAAAATTTTAGATTTAGTATTAACTGATTTACCGTCTTCTGTTGTAACAGAAGCAACTAACACTTTGAGTAAAATAGATTTACACCATCCTCCACTCGAGATATTCCTTCATATGCATTGTGATCCTACACTAATTTATAATAACATAAGAAGAAAAATTTTTTATAAAGCCGATTATGAGTCAATCCATAAAAACTTAGAAAATGTTCCCTGGAATACGTTCTTTTCGGAAACAAATAGTGCAGAGCATATGTTGTCTATATTCTATACTAAACTACAAGAAGTAATTAAAGAACATGTGCCATTAACTAAAGTAAAAAATAGCAAACAACCGCCCTGGTTTAACCATACGCTAAAAACACTAATACGCGAAAAGAATAAATACATACAAAGATACAACACCTATAAAAATCCCCTAGATAAAATTTCAATGCGATTGTGTACAAAGAGATGTGAGAAACTGACACGCAAATGCTTTAATACGTACATTAAACAACTTGAGCAAAACATTAAGAAAAACCCAAAACACTTCTGGACGTATATCAAAAGTAGGCGGCACTCCAGGAGTAATTACCCTGCTTCAATTACGAACGGCTCTGCAACAGTCAATGATGGCAACGACATCTGTAACATGTTTGGCTCCTTTTTCGCATCAGTATATGACTCTCATTCCCAACCTAATATTACGAATGATGAGTTATGCAACTCCCCCTATTTTAAAACCCTATCGATGAACTTTGACAGCCTTACGAGCTTACAACTAAATATAGAGGAAGTCCATACAAAATTAAAACATTTAGACATATTCAAGGGAGCCGGTTCAGATGAAATACCACCATTATTTATTAAAAATTGTTCTGATCAATTAGTATACCCTATTACTTGCATTTTCAATAAATCTCTCGATACAGGTATATTCCCTGTACAGTGGAAGCGCGCAAAAGTTGTACCGATTCATAAAGGGGATGCCAAAAACTTAGTAAACTCTTATAGACCGATATCCATACTTCCAATTCTAGCAAAGGTTTTTGAATCATTGATCTGTCCAGTAATACAAAACTATTTTAAAAAATACATTTCTTGTCATCAACATGGTTTTATTTCGGGAAGGTCAACAAGTACTAACATGGTACTGTTTCTCGAAGAAATAATCAACTACGTGGATATAAATAAACAAGTTGATGTAATTTATACAGATCTCGCGAAGGCTTTTGACAAAGTTTCACATCAACTACTTCTCCAAAAACTTTCAGCCTACGGTTTTGGTGGATCAATCCTCAAATGGCTAAGCTCATATCTAGAAAATCGCACATTCAATGTTGTTGTAAATGGGTATACGTCCAAGTCATTTAAAATTTCGTCAGGTATTCCGCAAGGCTCACATTTAGGTCCGGTTTTATTTAATATATTCATCAACGATCTGCCACAAAACTTAATTCATTCTACCCCATTCCTGTTCGCAGATGATCTGAAAATAGCCCGTGCAATAGAGTCACAGAATGACGCAGAATTACTACAACAGGACATAAATAACCTTACTGATTGGTGCGTCAAAAATGACATGAAGCTCAATATAAACAAATGCATACACATGATATTTACGCGTAAACATATAGTGAATTATTTTCAATATAATATGCACGGGACGATCTTAGAAACAAAAGACCTCGTACGCGATCTAGGAGTGTTATTAGACCGTAAACTTTCCTTTTTACCTCATTTGGAGAATCTAACTACAAAAGCAAGTAGAATACTGGGCTTCGTTATTCGTAATTCTAAACGATTTCAAGATCCTAAAACTAAGATTTCTATATATAATACATTAGTAAGAAGCACCTTAGAATATTGTGCAGTAGTATAGCGTCCACATTACGCAACACATACTTTGCGTTTAGAACGAATACAAAAACGGTTTGCTAGGCACTTAGCTTATTCCTTAGGTACCAAGAAAAGAGACTTTAGCTATCGTAATATATTAAAGCAATTCAAAATTGAAACCCTGGAAGAGCGTAGAAACATTCTTGATTTAGTTTTTTTGTTTAAGCTCTTCAACAATTATATAGATAGCCCTGAATTACTGAGCATGTTTGGATTTCGCATTCCTTCTAGATATCCTCGTCATACTATTAACCTTTTCAATTCTCCTTTTAGAAAAACTGTTTTAGGTAAAAATTCTCCAGTGTCCAGAATAAGTAACTTATATAATAAATACAACAACTTAGATATATTTGGTATAACATTGTCAAAATTTAAATATTTAATCAGGTATAAGAATTGCTAACATACATAATTTTTCGTTTTAATTCAGTTTATGTTATAACATGATAATGTCTTCACTTTTAATTAATGTGTACTATGCAAGTTGTGTTTACTTAAGAAATTGTACATCGTAGTTAATGATTAAAGTAATAATTTTGTGTTTAGAATAAGCCGATGTAACAATTATTGTAAACCTATTAAATAAATAAATAAATAAATAAAATAAATAAATAAATAAAATGTAGTAACAGTTATCATTGATTAATCGGATTATTACGATAACCTTCGATCCATCGAGACTGTTAGGAACCACAACATTTTTTTTATTATCTCTCGTGCCGTACTACGTTTATTACATTACATTTATTTCGATCGTTGTTTTATGAAAAAGTTTATGAATTATTTAATCCTTTTTTATAATGCGATTGAAATACTGTAACTTTGTTGCAGACGAAAGGAGAGAACAATTCATTTATCAATCATCAATCATTCGTACATAATATCTGAACACTATTAATATTATAAATTGTCGTGGTTTGACCGTACTAGTTAGCTATAGTCAACATTTTATTTCTTTGTATTTGTTGTTTGTATTTAATCTTTCAATGTATTAAATACCTTTTTTCTATTGTTAGTGTCGTTTTTTCTACAAACGTAGAATAAGGCGAAAGATAAAAGTTTTGGTAAAAAAATTATCTTGTTACGCCAAAGAAGTATAACTTCTAACGCGTGTGTATAAGTACACACACACACTTTTTTTTAATAATTCAAATTGGTAACACTATCGGCTGACGGTGAAGGAAAACATCGTGAGGAAACCTGACCCTGAGAAATGTTCTTGTAGTACTACTGTATGTGGGAAAAATATAGAACTGTGGATTTCTCAGAGTTTGAAATCGCCAATACGTCGTGGGCTGGCGTGGTGATTATGCTCATATCTTCCTTCGGAAAGAGGCCTATGGCCCTGCAGTGGATCTCTGAGGGCTGATGATAATTATGATTATAAATGAAAAAGTTTGTGAGGATTAGTGGATATTTGTTACTATTTCAGTGTTTTAAAATATATTTTAAATGGGTTTTAATGTCTAAAAGCTATAAAGGGTGATTGTCTGGATATGACATCCCTGTGTGTGCAACAACTAAAAATGAATTTAACTATATATGTTTGTAAAAATATATATATTTAAACGATAAACCCGATCGAGATTCTTGCCGGTTCTGTTCGATGAGCGGGTTATTTGTCCGAACGAATGGTAGTTTTGACGTTCATAAGCGACTTCTCAGGCTCTGAAATGGATAAAGTATTTGATTTGATCTTTCACGCGAAAACTGTTGAACGGATTTTATATTGAAAATAAAATTTAAAAATTCAATAAATTGCTTAGTGTTTTGATATTGTTTGTTCTTCATACAAAGATTTACCGTTCAAATACAATATCTTCTAGTCCGGTGAAGCTGTTAAGGCCTTGCTAGGCCAATAGCGTAGTCGGTTAAAAAACAACTACAATTTCACTTACACGGTGCAAGCAAAGTTATTTTGTTTGTAAAGTTGAAAATCATCGAAAATATAAATTAACGAGTTCCAGAATCGTTAAGATAAGCTCTTGCAATATAAATACAAAGTGGGAAAAGCCATTTTATTAAAGATTCGCATGGAGGTAGTGATTTTTCTACAACTAGCTACCACTTTCAGATTGAAAATATGTCTCTAAGAACCTTTATTTTTTTGGATTTAATATATCATCCTAGACCATCGTCATTTAATATCAAATGTGATTATGATCAAACGTAAAAACCTATAAACTATATATATATATATATATATAAACAAATCTAGACCTTGAAATATTAGGTCTTTACCTATGAAATTGCCGTTTTGTATGAAAAAATTTAAACGAATTTTTTTCATGTATTTTTTATTTGTATTAACCGAAGTAATCACCCATGCAATCAATGCATCTTTACCAACGCAGTGGCCGTTTATTGAGGCCCTTCTTAAAGAAATCAGCTAGACGAGAGGCAACAGATTCTTCAAAGGCATTTTGTACTGCCTCTCGGGTATTGAATTTTTTTCCCGCCAAAGAGTTATCCAAATTCTGGAAAAAGTAGTCTGTAGCCGCAAGGCCTGGTGAGTAGGGCGAATGACGTAGAACTTCCTACCCCAGTTCTTGCAACTTGGAGACCGTCTGCTGTGCAGTATGAGGTCGCGCATTGTCGTGCAGGAGCAGCGGAGACGAGCGATTGACCAATGCTGGTTGGAGATGTGCCAGCTTCTCCATCATTGTATTCAGTTCTTCACAGTACATATCTGCAGTAATGCTCACCCCGTTTGGTAAGAAGTTGTGATGAATCACACCGGCGCTAGACCAACAAACAGTGATCATCACTTTTCTAGGGGTAAGTTTTCGTTTAGGGCATTGTTTAGGTGCTGAACCAGGATTCAACCAACTTGCTGAGCGCTTGCGGTTATCAAACAGAATCCATTTATCATCGCAGGTAACAATGTCGTTAAAAATTCCTTACGGTACTCATATTCCATAATTACTCGAATTTTTAACGTATCCATGATGACAAACAAGATTGAAATGAGATGAAAATGTAACACTAATCAACAAACAAATGACTACTTTTGGAAAAAGAATTTCATGTTTTTAAAATAAAATTAATTTGAAATTAGAATTCTTAGCCAAACAAAAATTATTTGTATTTGAAATGGCCAGTACTGCAGAACGGCAATTTCATAGGTAAAGACCTATTATAAAAAAAAACTGTGCGTGTATCATCAGTATGTATACGCAGAAGATGTATGTGAAACTTCTTTCGCTTATATATATTATATTATACGTGAAAATGCTCATAAATTATATACTATCCGAAACCCTGTAGTATAAATACTTAACTATACATTTATATTTACACATACAAATACATTAACGCGTAACAAAAATTTTCCCCTACCGTACCACAAAAAGTTTCACTTCAAAAAGTTTAAGATAATGTAAATAATTATCATGTGATATTTAAGAAACGCTCCTGATAATAATTGAGTTCTAATACATTTAATATGTCGAATATTAACAATAGAATATATATAACGAAAATAAACGTTAGAACTCGAAGTAACGGATAATATGGAGTCAAAGGAGGACATAAACGGCTATCTGTGACTACACAAACTACGTGGGAGTATTGTCTGTGGGTCAAACATAGGCGTGCTGGATAACCTTTTGATATATTACCCAGTTAATGGTTTGCGCAAGCAATTTACCCGTGTCGCTTTGGAAACAGCATATTATTTGTAAGCCTATTTATTGATCACTAGCTTCTGCCCGCGACTGCGTCCGCGTGGAATACTTTACTAACTAATGCTAATACGCAGCTGAAGCTCTCAAAAACTTTTCTAAGGGTTTATTGTGAACCCAGTACTTTGGCAGTGATGAGTGTTCATACAAACAGACAGATAGACAAACAAACAGACATTTCTAAAAATGATTGTAATATATATTATTACTTATTCCTTGACACCTTCAACAATTTTTTTCACTAGAATCTAAAAGTACTGATACGTTTTTATATATAACTAGTGGGCGCCCAGTGGTCGACATTCGACCATAGTTCATTGATTTTTTAAAGTTGAATGTAGAATGAAAAAGGGTAATTGGAACGTAAGAGTAAAATAATAAATACAGTCGAGTATAGCAACCTACTTCACAACCTTTTTTGAAGTCCTTTATTGACAGATGTCAAAATGACTTTTTTATTTACATGTGTGTATATGTTGTGTAAAATTGAAGCAGTAGTGTGAGTAATGCATATTTTAATTAATTTAATGTACTTCTAATGCATTTTATATAAAATAAATAGCTTTCTGCCCTTCTCCTCCATACAAACTTTAATTATGCCAAGTTTCACGTTCATCCGTTCGCACATTTCTCTCAAAAAGGGTTACAAAGTTTGGGCTTCACGTATTAATATATAGATTCTTCAGTACATATGTATTAATCTTTTTTGGTACACGTTCAGGTGTATTCAAGAACGATCTACGATTTTCTTTTATTATCAGGGCAGGCCAAAGTCTGCCGGGCCCCCAACTATAATATATAATTTAAATATTATAAACTATATGATAATAAATATTTTGATACTAAAATAGAATAAACTTGCATAACATATATACTAATAACGGTGTTCTTTTAAAGGCAAATTTAAAATTCTCTATAAGTTGAAAACTAATACGCCCCGAGAGATTCAAAACAATCAACACTGCTACTACAAATAGCACATTCCTACATATAAACCGAATGTAATTTGAAATACGAAACCCCCCATATATCGATTAACGCTGCATTTCGGTCTTAATTTAAAATGTTTATATTTTTATACTAGTCTGGAATTATTTTACTTACAATAATTCAAAGTGTTATTTGAATTTGAATAACGACCACTATAAATTTAAGATATATTCATTCCATGAGATTTCTATTTTATTTCAAGGGAAAATTTTCCTCTCTCTGCATCCTACGCTATGACTGTAGATCCAGACTAAAAATAAATGGAAATATACTCTTATATGCTATAGATGTGCCCGCGACTCCGTTCACATGGAACCTAATGAAACAAAACAGTGACTAATTAATCATTTGAATGTATTAAGTCCAGTTACTTATCTACTTTTCTCTCGTACTTAAGTCGCGTCGTCATTAAAATTACAATAACTTTTGATAGACCGAACCGATTTTAATAAAACAAAGATTAAATGTTTCTCAAAGATATGCTTTATGATATGATTTTTTTGGTGGGGTTTTCTAAAATCTTAACAGTTGTTATCACGCACCTCCGGTGCTGCTGCATCACATTCAAGAGACTAGACTACAACACGACCGGAACGTTGATATTAGCGCCACCATATTATAAATATACATTGACACTAACGCCAACATATTGGAGATACACGTTGATACTAGCACCACCTTATTAGAGAGACACGTTGACACTAGCGCCACCATATTAAAGATACATAAATAAGAATTATTATTATCATATAGATTTTAATAAGGCGTAAATAAAAATTGATATCATTATATAGAATTGAATCATCATCATAATGAATGAATAAATAGTATATTCTTTGACTTCATAGTTCGACCTATGAAAGGCAAGATATCGCTGATCTACATGTCGAAGCAGATTAGTAAACACATAAGAGATACATAAATAAGGATAATTATATAAAATTGTTATATAGCTTAAATAACATTAATTTGTTCATACTTAATTATTTTTGTGTTACTTAAATTATTTTGCGGAATTATGTGTAAATAGTAATCGCTTTGACTTGCATAGATCGGCCTTTAAAAGGCAAGATGTCGGTGATATCTACGCATTATTATGTACAAAGTATTGTAAAGTGAAGCTCTACCCAAATAAATAGTGACAGTATCTACGAAGTGTTTATTGGCAATCCTGAATGCATCGACTCTATACGTGATTAATGTAACAATAGTTACAGACAGGTTAGATTTACATTGTTATTATATGTATATAGATGATACTGGAAGAGTTTTGATTCATTCTTTGTAGATTGTTTGAAACTTTACTATTTCAAATGATATTTCAAATTACGATATGATGATGATATTTTATAGCCTACATCTCTATAATAAAGTGTCTTAGGCGATTCCTATCGTATGGTTGTTATTTTTCAATCAAAGCTTGAAACACTACTTGTATCCGATTATGACAACAGTACTTCGTAAAGAGTACCCATCTGACAAGTAGTCGAAATTTCCACGTCCTTAAAGGCTTCATAGAAGGAACCATATATACTAAATTCCTTAATTTTTATTTATATATTTAATTAATCTTTATTGTATATGATTATACATATACAATATATTTAAAAATATGTGATTAGTATAAAGGACGGCCTTATTGAATTGCAATATCTTCCAGGCAACCTTTAGATATGTTCCATGGAGTAGAATCTGGGTTATTCAGGGTGTACAAGTAAATCAGAACTAATAAATAACACATAAACTATCGATGCTAAGTTAGTAATTAATTATTAATCTTAATGCCAGTCTAAATAAGATGGGTCTAATATAAAAGTATAGAACTCCATAAGAAGGTTTTAAAAATATGCCCCAATAATTGATCATAACTGTGGCATCTTTAAAAATAGATCGTATATACGATAGTTTAATAGATGTCTTTATAACAGTAGGAATAAACACTCAACCAAATGTCTGTATGATACTTGAATTATTAAAGAAAACAATGATACATCTTGAAATACATTCCGTTGTTTAAAATATATATTATCCAACACATCTGGCCATAAAGTATGCAATGCGTATCCGTATTTCTTTCAACACGTTCACTGTTCACTGACCTTACTCAATAAAAGGCGTGCTTTGTAAACGAATATTACCTAAGGGCATGCTCTTACAAATAATTGTTGCTAAAATTATATTTGTTACCAACTCTATTAAAGAAAAGCGGACTACTAAAGTAGCATGAACTGTGACCTAAGATATTTGATTGAAGAAGGCGTTACTTTGCGGAAATCCATCATTATATTAGAGTAGACGCTACTTTGCACTTCCGCCTGGAATCGATGGAACACTACTACGTCTAAGTGTAATCACGACAATCGATAACACGTGTTTCGCTCCTTCACGGAGCATCTTCAGATCGATGTTGACTCTTCCGGATCCGATGTGACCTAAGAGCAATCTTTTATTTGAAGAACTTTTAAGACAACTTCTTCAGTTTTTCAAATATTGTCTGTCTTACAAACCTAACAATTACATATTACAACAAGAAGATTTAGCTAGTCAAATATGTGTGGCTCTTCTGCATACAGACATACAATATTTATATCATCATTCGCCTAAGTACATTCTGCAATTAGTTTTTATTTCTCTAGATGTCATATCGTATCACACTCGGTAATTAAATTTTAATTACTGTCACTTATTCCTTTTAAATTACAGGTATATGTTATAAAATATTATTTAATTAGTACTAGTGAGTTTTATTTTAGTTTTCGTGCTGTTGCGCTCTGGCGTAGACTCAACACACTCACAATACGTACATTCAAAACTACAATAATATTTATATAGTATTAACTATTAATAATATATATTTATATATATAGTCCTATACCTCGATATGTTCTAATCCTATAATAGGCCCAAGCTTTCTTAGTGTCGAAACCATGGCGTGGTGTTACGATATATGCTAATACTATTAGCCTCGAATCGAAGGTCTGTCGCCAAGCAATTTATAGGTGTGTTCCGACAATTGCACTTGATAGTCCGTTTAGTAGGTGGTAGAGCCACGCTGAAGATATCACTGGTTTCAGCATGAATTGTTCGGCTCGCCCGGGATGCTATCACCCGACCCACAGAAAACCGACGTGAAGTAACAGTGCTTGCAATGCTGCGTTTTGTTCGGTCCGTGAGAACGCCGGAGGCCCACCTCCCCTCCCTCCTCTTCCTCCTCCCCTCCTTCTTCCAAACACTAGCTGGCAACATACTTACGACTCCCCTGGTGTTGCAAGTGTCTATGGACGGTGGTGATCAGATGACTCACCTGTTCGTTTGCCTGCTATGATATAAGTCTTCTTGATTTGGCACTTAGACTTAGACCACATCATCATTAAACATCGAATAAATCTATAATCAAACTAAAACCTACAAAGAATGATAAAAACGAAAGGTAGAATTTAAGATGTGTCACCATGAATCTTATGTGTTTTGGTTAAGTTATTCCTCCTCAAATTTAGTTTATATAGGGACTAATATCATAATATAGGAAAGTGCTGTCTACAGTTATCATCACCATTACATATAAATACAAAGTTCTCTGCCACGTTTGTCTGTCTGTTCGCGTTAAACTCAAAAACTGCTGCACGGATTTTCATACTGATTTGACCAGTAGATAAAGTGATTCATGAGGAAGGTTTAGGTATGTAATTTGTAAAAGTTTTTTTTATTATCAGGGCGGGACAACTTACGCCAGGCCTTCTAGTAAACTATATAAAAAACTATATACTGATTATCGAGTTCATTACTAAAATAAATGTCATATCGCTACACTACCTATTATATTTAACAATTCATGGGAAATACGTATAGTTTTTATCGTAAAAAGCAAAGAATCCAAACGTATCGTAGAATGAGAGTCAAGGCCACGGGCGCGAAAACATCGGTTACTAGGCGCTTAAAATATTTCCACAGCGGTATACGAGTTGCAACACAGCTAATAATTCAAAAGCGGCACGAGAATTTATTTTTAAACTTGCGTCATCCTTACACAATACTTTCTCGGCAAAAATTGATGCAACATATAAGACATTAAAGCAAACATCCACCGACAATTCGAATCCGGTATACCTTACAATTATTTGCAAGCAATACATACGATTACTTATTCACAACGTGAGAATGTAAAGTTAATTATAGGAATGGACGTACAGTTAATCCTTTTCTCTAGCATGTTTTGAGAATCCCATTAAAATTCCACCGTACAATATCTCTTAACTAAATATAATTAATTACGAAGCTGTGATATTACATATTTCGAGAAAAACTGTTATTTTATCATGTACTAGTTACCGTGGAACCTATGTTAAGTTAAAAACGGGCTAATAAAATCATTTGAACGTATTTGTAGTTCATTTACTTCTCGTACTAAAGTCGCGTCTGCATTAAAATTACAATAATTTTTGAGATTATGCTTAATGTATTCTTGGCGAGGTTTTATCGTGAATGCAGTACCTTAGCAGTGAAGCGTGTCCAAACATTGTGTGAACTGAAATGTATTTTATTATTTATTCCAAGGCACCTGCAACAATTTTTTTTCACAAAAATCTAAAAGTTCTGTCAACAAACGAATTCTTTATTTTTGTCTCAATATAAACTCAAGGCTGTAACCTAAAAATATTTTAAAAGATTAATTAAATGACATCGCTCTGACTGCAACTTCTAATTTTAATATACCGAATGTATTTCATATGCATCTTAGCTTTTGATCAAAGTATCCAACACAAAGATGTCGTAAATGATTTGTATTTATTTAAATAACAGCTCAATTCTTTACATTTTTTTTTAATATCTGCCAAGGTAGATCCGCGTTATGCTACAATATTTTAAAGTAAAAATAAACAAAAGTATTCTCTATCATTGAAGTGTACACATTACATTGCATTCGTGTGGGAGAACTCTTCACCTCGTGATCCAATGAACAAGCTTCTGTTAAACGTAAGATTTTTTGTTTTGACTTTTCAAGGCCGCCGGTTGCGTATATAGGCTATAACATTTTTTTCTCTCCCTGACGTATAACCGAGTTTTACAAAACGCATTAGGATTACTAAGATAATCTATTTTAGGGGTGAGCATCTGAGATCGATTAATCAAATAATCGATTCTTATACATAGAAAAATCGATATACAACATCAAATTAATCAAGTGAATCAATATCAGACGTTATTCGATTTAAAAAAATTAAAATCATATACGAGTTATTGAGGTATACATGCTTGGCACATATGTATATTTCAATAACTCATATGTATACGTATGAGCATAGGTTAGCTCAGTTAGTTTCGTGCCGTGCACTCTTACGCTAGTTGTCAAAATAAAATCAGCTGAATGCCTTAAGTGCTCGACTTAGTAGTCCGGTGAAGTTGTTAAAGCCTTGCTATGTTAATAGCGTAGTTATTTCGAGAAAAAAAACTGTTTATATACAAATAAATCCATAGAAAGAGATCGACTTTTGTATAACCGATCTTCTAGATCTCTAGATTTTTCATGAATCTATTCCACAGACCACGATTAGGATCGATTTAAAATACGATCGATTCAATTTTTAACGATGAATCGCCATCCCTAATCTATTTTCAATTTAAGGTATTTGTGTAGGATGGCACGTTGGTTGTATAAGAGAATCTTAATCAACAGGCATTCTTAGAATACGCCGAAAATAATTTTATAGTTGATGACTCTTCTGCTTGCGCTGTCATTTATATTTACGTCTTGTAATGAAAGTATTTCGGGGAATTATATCGAAATGAAAGATGGATTGCTCATTCGTCATTCTTAAAACTTTATTATAGACCAGCTGTGCCCGCGACTTCGTCCGCGTGGAACCTTATTTAAAAAAACAATCTATACTACTATTAAAAAGAGGTAAAGTTTGTGAGTTTGTGACGTTGTGGCGTTGTAGAGGCTAATCTCAGGAACTACTCCGATTTGAAAGATTCTTTAAGTGTTAGATAGCTCATTTATCGAGGAAGGTTATAGGCTATATATCATCACGCTAAGGCTAATAGGAGCGGAGCACCAATGAAGAATATTACAAAATCTGTTTTTTTTTTCGTCTTGAGAGATTCCGCTGCGTGTTAGCGTTAGCCCAAAGTAACTATTCCACGCGAACGAAGTCGCGGGCAGGGGCAAGTATTTAATAAAATCATCTCGATTTATTAGGTCTCTTTACTTTTATCTACTTATATCTAGTACTGAAGTGGCGTCGTCATTAAAATTACAATAACTTTTGATAGAGTAAACGGATTTTAATAAAACAAACACTAAATGTTAATCGAAGATATGCTTAAAGAGGTTTTACCATGAAATCAGTATTTGAAGAGAGATGCGTGTTCATACAAACAGACAGATAGACAGACAGGCATTTCTAAAATTGATTGAAATGTATTTTATTATTTATTCCTAGACACCTGCTGCAATTTTTTGACATAAATCTAAAAAGTACAGACACGATAGATTTACTTTATTTTAAGCGTATATGCATAAGCAAGCGATCTCTTCGACAACTCCGCTACGAGCTATAAATTAGTATATAATTCTTCATCTGTATTTAGAGTCCATATTACATAATCCTCTTATGTAATTAATAATTTTAGGAAGCCCTAACCATTTTGAATTCAAATTAATCGGTTATAGGATTATAGGATAGGTTATAGGTTATATATAACCTTCAACATCCGATGCCTAAACACGAATGCTAATTCAGTTTAAGCTTTAATACTCTTGATAGAGTCTGGCACCGTGGTCTTCTCTCCAAGCTTCCGGCGTACGGTCTCCCCGACAATTTATGCAAATGGATCCTCGGCTTTCTACATGAGTGCAGAATTCGTGTTCTTGTTGAAGGATGTGATTCCCAGCTCATGTCAGTCAATGCTGGAGTTCTTCAAGGCTCTGTACTTTCACCTACTCTGTTTCTTCTGCATATCAATGATATGTTGCCTTTAGGCCGTATTTATCGCTATGCAGACGATAGTACCCTCCATGAGTGCTATTACAGCAAGCCTTCTTGCGGTCGGGGAGAAATAGAAAAGAGACGACAGGAACTTGTCATTGAGCTCGACCGATCCCTGCATCGCATATCAACATGTGGAGCAAAGAATTTGGTCGAGTTTAATGCTAACAAAACACAGGTGTTCGCGTTTACCTACAAAACATCTCCATTTACGTTCCTTCCTACTCTTCAGAACGTCTCGCTCGCAATGCGAGACAGTCTCAATATCTTAGGTATAGATATTCGCAGCGACCTCAATCCTAGGGATTACATCGAGAGCGTAATCTCCACTGCATCTCGGGGACTCGGAATCCTGAACAGGATGCGACGGTTTTTCATGCCTGATCAGCTATATCTCCTTTATAAGAGACAAGTTTGGCCTTGCGTGGAATACTGTTTGCACCTCTGGGATGGCTCCGCTAAATACCTACTGATCACTGAGCCTGTTGTACCGTCTGTATCATGGCGAGTGTTCTGAAGAGTTATTCTAATTAATCCTTTCCTCTTCTTTTCACAACCGAACCACGCGCGCTGGTCTTCTGACCCATAGTTTTACGGTAACTACTATCTGGGCACGAACTAAAAAGTTCGCTACATCTTATTTTTGCCGTACCGTGAAGCTATGGAACAATCTCCCGGCTAGTGTGTTCCCTCTTTCCTATGACATGGGGTCCTTCAAGCGTAACGTGAAGAGACATTTACGCAGGCCGGCATGACAGCGACGACCGTATCTCTCGGTGGTCGCCGTTGTTTTTGGATTGGACTGTGCTTACCAACAGGCACAGTGCAGTCACTTTGCCGTGCTACAATAAAAAAAAGTCTGTTAAATAAAAAAAAAACGGTTGCTAACTCTTCGACAAATTAATAATTCGGGGTTGAAAGAATAAAACGGAGATTCGGCGTAATTCGTTATTATAAAATCCTAAGTAGCTTATTACCACTTAAATTATTTACCCAAATATTTGCTCCAAAACAAACTGTTACTTTTGCGAAATTTATAAATTATTCTTAACGGGCTAGTATTTTAAATCTATAGTTTAATTAGATCATTATATGAATAACGTTTAAATTTTCGTATGTGTAATAGGAGAGCTTAGAATGTTTTATAATTTAGTAAGGATATATAATTATTAATTCTAAATGAGAATTCAAAGTTAGTATAAAAGTAACATTTGTATAATATTTTATGAAACGAATGCAACTTTACGATAAAACACCGTTCTGATACATATTTCATCTTCAAATTTATCATGTTCTATGAAGGTTTAAATTTCATAACAGACTATATTACTTACATTTCGAGACAATCAGTCAGCATTTGCATCGTATTGTGTTTCATACGGTGACTCACCGAGCCGTGTAATATTTTATCAAGTGCAGAATGTTCGTTGAAACTTCAACTCACTTAAATAAAACTGTTGGTGCAACTTGGATATTAATATTTTGTATTAAACTAATAAATCCTTCGTGCTCCGGTGGTTTATTATAGCGGGTTTATATAATAATGAGTTAGCTTCTAGATCCAAGTGTTTCAAAGTGATCTTCTATCATAGCTGTCCGTGGCACTTTAATAGAAATTATTTAGATTAGGTATACCGACGATTTTTTTGGAATTCGCGTACATTTTACTAATTTTAATTAGTAACACTATCGGCTGACGGTGAAGGAAAACATCGTGAGGAAACCTGAACCTGAGAAATGTTCTTATAGTCCTACAGTATGAGGGAAGACATAGAAGTGTGGAGTTCTCAGCCTTTGAAATCATCAAAACGTCGTGGGCTGGCGTGGTGATTATACATATATGGTATCTTCTTTCGTGAAGAGGCCTATAGCGCTGCAGTGGGTTCCTTACAGGCTGATGATGATGATCGTGTATCAGGGATCAAAAAAGTACATAGGCTATCTTTCATCCAGAAATATACTGTTCCCAAGGTATAGATTAAATCTACAGTAGCGCGAGCAAATCTAAAAGCAAAAGCTGTTTACAATATTTTCAAAATTAATAAAATCTTAATTTTTTTACCTACTTATGTACAATTTCCTCGTCACATATGGCATAGTAAACTATATTTGGAAGTATTTATATCGTAGAAGTTGTTGTGGTAATGTGGCCGGATCACGGAATTACGCCAAAAAATGGTCTTAGAGTCCTGGAATGATTTTGGAGAGGTTAATATTATATTGGGAAATCATGTATATAATCAACGTTACCCTATGAGGCTGGTATTATCATAAGTCACGTTAAACTAAAAAAAAAACAATTATCATAGAAGTTACATAGTTAGTCACAGGGACTTAATGTTTTTATCATAGTAATGGATGATAAAAATAAGTCTGGGAACCACTATTGTAGATTAACTATGTTTTTATTAAATATCTGACCTATTAAACTAAACATTCAGATAAACTTTGACCGTGTTTGTATTATTTTTTTAATTAGGTAAGTTAAAAATTATTAGTCGATCTATGATATGCTACGAGAGTGATGGAAGTGTTCTTTTTCACTAAGCCCATAAATGAATTTAACTGCTGACCGCATTACTACATGATGCCGTCAGTATTCGTCAGATACTATTTCCAGTCTGCATCCCTCGATCCTTGAAAGCGGTTTAGCGAGCGGTGCATTAAATTAGGATTATTCGCCGCTACATTCAAAGCTCTTAAACCGGCTAATTAGTTTTATTGTCCATACTGACCATCAACTGGTTCGCGGAACTGCGCTAACTCCAAACATAAGGATTCTTCTCAGATATTATAACATTTACGATCACAAATGTTCTTAATGCTTCTATTTATATTAGTAAATTTATTAGTTGCTTCTTTAGTATATTTTTTATTCATCATAAGCCTGTAAGAGACCCACTGCAGGGCCATAAGCCTCTTCCCGAAGGAAGGTATGGGCGTAATCACCACGCCAGCCCACGACGTATTGGCGATTTCAAACTCTGAGAAATCCACAGTTCTATATTTTTCCCACATACAGTAGTACTACAAGAACATTTGTCAGGTTCAGGTTTCCTCACGATGTTTTCCTTCACCGTCAGCCGATACTGTTACCAATTTAGATTAGTAAATGTACGCGAATTCCGAAAAATCCTTGGGACATGGCGGGGTTTGAACCTGCGGACATCGAAATAATATTCCACCATTGTTAAATATTCAAATTTTGTATAGTTAGACATTAACAGATTAATTTTATACGGACCAAATAAAAATAGGTCATCCAAAAGTTTATGGTGGCTAATTTTACGATTTTGTTATCCACAGGATATACCAACGGCAACAATATGTCGTTAAATTTGTTTGATTTTTCTATTTTAACTCTCATTAAAATAACTAATTTAGTCTATGTTCAAGATTTCTTGTCCTTATGACAGAGAGTCTTACAAATTATGTTAATTGGATACAGACTGATTTCACTAAATACTTTTTGAAATCCATAGACAAGTCTAATAATAACCAAAATTAAAGTTTCTTTGTCAAATTCTGTAGTTATATTTTTATTCCTTAGACTGCTTATAGCTAGAAAACTACCGAACAGATTTACAAGTTTATTTTTTAAATCATAAATATATTCTCTAATCAGGTTTCCTCGTTATATTATGTTATCATTTACGAACCGAAAGTTAAATTAAATGGACAGATCATAATTAATCTTATTGCAATTAAATCATTTCGTCCGTTATTGTTGATCGAAGTTTCGTCCACATAAACTAAACATAATAAATAGTCTTTACGACGTCTCAATTTGTTCTGATCTTTTACGTATTTATTATCCTAACTGATTATTATAAGTATAAGTGTTTGTTTGTTTTTTACACTTTTATGGGTATACCACTCAAAATACCATCATGACAATTTGTTTGAACATTATGAAGAGTACAGAAGATGTAGGTAAAAATAGTACTATTACGGACGTAAGTTCAAATCGACATTGATATAAGCAAAGACCTAATCCAAAACTAGTTTTATACACATAGCTACTGCACAAAACATTTTGATATGTAATATTTAATAGGTTTTATTAAAACGAGAACGCTAAAAATAATTATGTCGTTCACGCGACCGCTTTATTGCCGCCAGTCGGGGGCATGTCTATTAGATTTATAGCAATAAATTTTAAATACAAATATTTCAATATACTATAATAATAATTATCAACCAATAGAAAACGCCACACCGACGACTACCATTAATAGGTAACTCACCTCTCGATCATTTGCACTGCAATACATTTACCTTGCCTTATAATAAATAATTTTGCCAGAACAATAACGAAGATAAAATGAAACTGTTTATTCAAATATATTCAATTACCATTTTAATTTTTTTAAACTTAACGAATATTAATGATCAAATACAATACATGTAATGGAACTTTCGAATTTTAATTTAATTACATAATCATATATTTTAAATTTAAACTATTTTATCGGTTCTTCAAAATCGTTATTCCCAATTCAATTGGTAATAAATACAACTACATGAATTATTAATTATATTCATCTGATTATTATACTGAATAGTGGTCGGACTGCGTCTCTGGTCTGTCCGTAAGCTCTGCCGATTGTAGGTCAAGTTTGTACACCTTATAAGTAGGTTGTGATCAATTAAGTTCGGTTTTACTTAAGCCTATGTTTTTTGGCATTCTTGATTAATTAACTTATTTTAAATTACATTGCATAATACGTATAATTTATATTGATGTTAGTAGGCGATTAATTGTAGATAGAACTGTGTCAAAGATTCAAGGTGCTTTGCTAAAATGTTGTTTCAGAATCACTTAGGTATCACTTTTGTAGGTGGTAGAGTCACGCTGAAGTTTCAGCATGAATGGGTCAGCTCGCCCGGGGTAGTACCACCCTCTCATAGAAAACCGACGTGAAGTAACAGTGCTTGGATTGTTGCGATTCGTTTGGTTAGTAAGAGCGCCGCAGGGCCACCTCCCCTCCCTTTCCCCCAAACACAGGCTGGCAACGCACTATTGACTCCTCTGGTGTTATTAGTATCTATGTACGGTGGTGATCACTTAACATGAGGTTACAAAACTGTTTGCCTGCTATGACAAAAAAAAACTTACGCTATATGCATAAAAGCAAAATATAGGTATGGTACCACAAAAAGCAACAATAATAAATTAGTGACAGATTTTAAATTCAAATTAAGTATTTTAATATTTATAACTACGTTTCTCGTTTCTCTAAATCAAAATATATTTTAATCAATTTAAGTTCTAAGAAGGCACTTATGAACGTCAAAGCGACCACCGGTTCGGAAAACAACCGAGTCATCGAGACGAACCGGCAAGAAACTGAATCTGGTTTATCACTTCATGTTATATATTTTTACAAAAAAAAACATAGTTACATTCGTTTTTAGTGGATGCACAGAGAGGGATGTCATTTCCAGACGGCACAATCGTTCACATATTGGTCCACACTATAATAGCCTTTAGATATTAAAACCCGCTTGACTAAATTCAATCCTAATTAAACATTGAATTAATTTAACAATGCCCACAGATATCTAAATCACAATACTGTAGCAATGGCAGTTACGAATTCGAACGGAAACCATTAAATGGATGTGCCAATTATACAAACATCGACTATTAATAAATATAATTGAGGGAATTTGTACCGTTCCTACGATAATAGAGCGATCTATTCCGTGGCTATTATAAGAAGATATGATTTAATGCCAATTTATTGCGGACGTTGATCGACTGAGGCGCGGTTCATTTGGGGGTGTATTAAAAATAATATTCGTATCGAATGGAACGTTCTGGAATTTACGAACACAAATATAAGTTACTTGTGTAGGATATGTTATGTAACCGTTGAGGCTTATAGACTTTAAATCGAAATTAGTATTAATCGCGAGATGAGTTAAGTCGTGGTAGCTTAGTGGTTGGACCTGTGCAGTATGAGGTCGCGCGTTGTCGTGCAAGAGCAGCGGAGACGAGCGATTGGCCAATGCTGGTTGGAGATGTGTTCAGTTCTTCACAGTACATATCTGCAGTAATGCTCACCCCGTTTGGTAAGAAGCTGTGATGAATCACACCGGCGCTAGACCACCAAACAGTGACCATAACTTTTCTAGGGGTAAGTTTTCGTTTAGGGCCTTGTTTAGGTGCTGAACCAGGATCCAACAAAATTGCTGGGCGCTTGCGGTTATCAAACAGAACCCATTTTTTATCGCAGGTAACAATGCGGTTCAAAATTCGTTCATTTGTGTGTCTGTTGAGCAGTGCAAGGTACATCTCGACGCGTACTTCGTGCTGGCGATCTTTGAGTTCGTAGGGCACCCATTTGTCAATCTTTTTTAACTTGCCAAGTTAACGCAAATGGACCAATATTGTTTTGACGCCAACGTCGAAAGCTGCTGCTAATTCAGCCGTAGATTGTGTATCATCAGCTTCCACAATCGCCTTTAATTCGTCATTGTCGACCAAAGACTTCGGACGACCGCGAAGTTCATTTTTCAGGTCGAAACTCCCCCAGAACGGAAGCGAGCAAACCAATAACAGGTGGTGCGTTGGTTTGTAGTGTTAGCTCCGTAAACGTCGTTGATGTTGCGTGCCGCTTGTGCCGCGTTGCTGCCACGACGGTACTCATATTCCATAATTACTCGAATTTTTAACGTATCCATGATGACAAAAAAGATTGAAATACGATGAAAATGTAACATTAATCAATAAACAAATGACTACTTTTAGAAAAAGAATTCCATGTTTTTAAAATAACATTAATTTCAAACTAGAACTCAAACAAAAATTATTTTGATTTGAAATGGCCAGTATTGCAGAACGGCAATATCATAGGTAAAGACCTATTATTATTCACATTCTTGTGTTATTTAACTCTATATCCTGTAATATTGGTGGTGTTTGACATAATATAGTTTGGTTATTATGTACAAATGAAGTGAATGAGAAATAATAGCGCGAAGCATGGATTCTAGAACTTCCTGGAAAGTTTAACAAAATGGCCACCACCTTGCTAGTTCCTTCAAATGATTGTAAGAAACTTGTAATAGCATTATCTACCCGACAATGGCATCAATAATCTACTAAAAGATTGGTTGTTAAAAAAATACGATGTATTTTTAGAAAAACTATAAAAACATTCCGAATACTCAACGAAGCTTCTTTGGTAGCTTGTTCGGACACCACGTTCTTTTGAAAATACCAAAAGTAGTAAGTACCTTTAAGTGTGTTGCGGTAAGTGTATTAAAGAGCCAATTACCTCTAAGAGATTGTTGTCAAATGGTAAACCTACATAGAAAAAAAACCAGTGCGTGTGTATACGCGGAGGAAGTAAAATTTCTTTGGCTTATCTCTATACTAATAAGGAGGTAAAATTTGTGAGTTTGTGACGTTGTAACGTTGTTGGGGGTAATCTCAGGAATTACTGAACCGATTTTCAAAACTCTTGTAGCAATAGAATGGCTTATCTTTATACTATATATTAATATTATAAGAAGGTAAAGTTTCTGAGTTTGTGACGTTGTAACGTTATAGGGGGTAATCTCAGGTATTACTGAACCGATTTTCAAAACTCTTTTAGCAATAAAATGGCTTATCTTTATACTATATATTAATATTATAAGAAGGTAAAGTTTGTGAGTTTGTGACGTTGTAACGTTGTAGGGGGTAATCTCGGAACTACTAAACCGATTTTGAAAAAAATTTACCAATAAAAAGCCACATTATTTGTGAGTGTCATTGGCTATATATCGTCACGATAAGACCAATAGGAGCGGAGCAACAATGAAAAATGTTTTAAGTTCGGGGCTTTTTTTTCCTTTTGAGAGCTTCCGCTGCTAATAATTTTTAAAAAAAGTTGTGAAAATAAAATCGGCTGAGTGCCTTAAGTGCTCGCCTTAGTAGTCCGGTGAAGTTGTAAGTAAGACCTTGCTAGTTAAATAGCGTACACAGTTGGAAAAAAATCATACTACTACACTCGGACAGAGTCTTATATTTACTTAGACATACACATAAATTCATACCTACATTACGTTTACTTCGTATCGCGCAACGACAATTTTTCTTTACTATGCCATAATACGTTATACTTTAAAAATATTACCAATAGTGTTAAAAATATATTACCAAATACTTAAGGTTGTTTCGACAGAAGAATTTGAGATTTAATCCCATTTTCTGCTTAGCTTATCACTATATTTATACACATATGAGTAAACGTTCACTCAGATATACTCAACCTTGAGTTATATTATACCAGTTTTAATATATTACTAGCGAGCCCGGCAGACGTTGTTCCGCCCTGATTATAAAAAAAATCCTTGACTAATTATATACCAAAACGTTCCTCATGAATCACTTTATCCACTGGTGAAAACCGCTTGAAAATCCGTTCAGTAGTTTTTGAGTTTATCGCGGACAGACAGACAGACAGACACGGTAGGAGACTTTGTTTTATTATTATGATGATAGGTATTTACTAACTACAGAGCTATGTAATTAGATTATTAGTAATAAAGCGTGCCGTTAATTTATCTTGAAAAACATTTAAGCGAGTTACGTAACACGTTCCAGAAAGACGACCTTTACGCTACAATAATTTATGCTTAGAATTTGCATAACACACGCGCGACTGCAGCTTCGTGGCGTTGTAACTCATTCATTTCGAAGCCCTCGCCTCATAGTTTTAATGTCCGACAAGCGTTTGCCAAATGTCGATTCTTTGTAACGAGGCCAGTCGCATCTGTTGTACAGTCATCAACAGTGTCACAAAAATGAATTAATAATAAATAGCAAATAATGTACAGTCGTCGCGAATGTTTTTTGCCGCTCTAAATGTAACTGCAAATTCGGGCTTATAATATAGTAAAGAGTTTAATACCGTAGTTCCCAAAGTGGTCCCCGTGAACCCCATGGGTCATTGGACGGGGGTCTACGTTAGCGTGACAAAAAAATCGGGGTTCACAATTCGTAAGCGGGGTCCACGAAAAATTATCTGCTTTTCAGAGTGAAGAACTAAAATGTTGGCTTGACTTCACCTATCTATGTAGGCAGATATTATTTCAAAAAGCTCAGCGACCATTACTCGTAAAAACTTAAATATTCCATATTCAGTATAACGCTCGATTTTGTTAATATTTCGAAAACTAAACAAAATTATAGTGTTGGTATTTTTGTCAAGTCTTTATCATAACTAGACCCATCAAATAGATACACAAACCATACGTGTCGCCAACTCGGCTCTTATAACATAATGTGCAGCGTGTCAAGACTTGCAAATCTCCATAGTTAGATCTAATCTTCACATTTTTTGTCGAGTTTTGGGAATATGGTAGAAATGTAGCTGCAGGGGGTCCACCGGAACCAGCTAAATTTTGAAGTTGATCTATCAAAAAAAGTCTGGGGACCTCTGGTTTTATACAAAAACAAAAAGTATTAAAACTTCTCTGAGTTCGTTATAAAACAAAACGGTCCAGATGCTTGAAGAACTACTTTGACGGATTACAGAAGCGGTGACAAGCAGACAAGCGCTTATAAAGTGATCAGTAATGTAATCATAGAATTAATCTGGTATTAAAAGACGCGATTTCATTTTGCTGACTTAACTTGGCTCCAGTGGAGTCGTCCTGACTATTCGAAGATTTTAAACTGAACGACGATTTTGAAACGATAGACAGTCTAGACTTTGATGTAGGTGATATAAACCACTTGAAAGCTTTCTAATGCACGCGATGAATTATAAATCCGCGCATCCAATTAGAAGAAATTTATTACAATCTGTTCGTATAGAAACATTCGGGCTAAAATGTTTTTCGAAGGATTTTTAAGTACCTAAATTTCTCATATACAGAGAAACGTTTTTTTTTTTTTCGAACTGACTACGCTATTGTCCAAGCAAGGTCTTAACAGCTTCACCGGACTACTAAGGCGAGCGCTTAAGGCACTCAGCCGATTTTACTTTGACAACTAGCTCAAGGGTGCGCGGCACACCTCGGCTTTGGCTGTTGCCTGATACAAGCAATTCGCGACCTATCTGAGCTAACCTAAGCTAAGCTAACTATTCATACATATATGAGTTGTTGAAACATATATGTGTACCAAGCATACATACCTCAACAACTCCTATATATATTTCGTATCGGATAATATTCTAAACTATTTCAGTTTGATAAGGGAAAAAATAAAACCCTTCCACCTGCATGTGTAAGCGTGTATGCGTGCACGTGTGTGGAGGTGATATGTGTAATGTTGTCGCAGTGATGTAAGATTTTGTGTCACTGTATCGCGCGAGCAGCGTACTCAAGGGCTCCACGCCGAGGGAACGGACCTAGGCTTGAGCTGCTGCCGAGGGGGGCCTAGTCTGGTGTGCGGGAGCGAAATTTACCCCCAGACCACGGCGGCGTGATCTGTGGTTACGCGGGCGTGGGCGTGAGCACGCTCTGTTTAGAGAGACAGGCTGGTAGTGATCGTTCACTGCCGTTATTTCATCGGGAGGGTCGGTAAAAATATGTACAGAGAAACGAAGATATAAAATCTTAGTGAGATACTAACACGAACAAGTAAAGATATTTGTAAGGTTAACGCATACAGAATGGTACAAAAATCCGTAACTGTATTGATTATTTAATAATAACATAACAATAACATTTTAAAATATATTGAAATATGTAAACAAAATATTATAAAAGTATTATTAGTAGTTATCATATATATTCATAAATTAAAGTTTTTGTATAAAATAACATGAAAAATTACAGTATTTCAATTTATATGAACTGATCCGAATTTGAATAGTGCTTATGTAAACACTTCTAACGGTAAGACGTGGAAAATATATCGCTTTTATTGAAAAAAAAAAGCTTAAAACTATTCCAGCGTGCCTACGCCGCTCGCGCCGCCGCTTCACGCAGACGAGTTGCGTGGACGTTTGTAGTAATAGTCATTCTTACATGAATAAGTATTTCAGTACAAACAGAAAATCTATAAAATGTATGTTTGTTTGTATGAACACGCATCACTGCTAAAGTACTGTGTGCACAATAAAACCTTACCAAGAAAATCATAAAGCATATAGTGACATTTAATCTAGGTTTCATTAAAATCGGTTCACTCTATCAATATTTATTGTAATTTTAAAGACGACGCGACTTAAGTACGGGAGAAAAGTAGATAAATAAATAGACTTATTAATACATGCAATTGATTTTATGAGTCACTGTTTTTGTTAAATTAGGATCAACGGGGACAGAGTCGCGGTCACAGCTAGTGAAAAATAGAATTACATATCACTCTTAACGTTGTCAACATTTATACATCAGTATCTGTCTGTTTGTCGCTGTGGCGATAATCCTTTTTTTTAACGCCGCAGCCGCCGGCAACAAAATTCAAATGAACAACCAGAATCATTCAAGGTCATTGAAAATATATTCAAGCTATTTTCATACCAGCTGAAATATATACAGGCAAATAATTGGTTTTATTGGCGGATAATTGAGAAATTGTGTACATATTGATTTTATTAACAATTCGAAAAATAATTTCAACAATTTATTATGCATATTTATTATTTGATATATTTAGTTCGGCCTTGGAACCTGATTTTCGAGTAGATATATCACTTTTAGAGTCAAATTCTAATTAAAAACAACTTGCATGAAAATATGACAGTGGCAAATGCGTTTACTGCGATAATATGGGTATAAGAAAGATAATCGTTATTTTTATCTATAGCTTAACACACGGGTACTCAAACTGGAACTGCTTGCGGTCCACCTCAATATTGTTAGATTACGATCGATCGACTCTGAAAGGCTGTAACTCGTACGTATGACGCGGGATTGTCGTCTTAGTAGGTGCAGGTAACTCCCGCTAAAAACGATAACAGAAAGTAATGATTATTCTGGCCTAATTGTGGATCAAATAAATTTTAATCCAGTACATTTTGTTTTAGTTACCTACCTAATAAAACAAAATCTGTGAGTAGTTAATTTTTCTCAAGATCAACTTGCTAGCATTCCCGATCGACCTATCGATGCTTACTGTAGCTATATATAAATTTACTCTTAATGCTCTGTTTTTTTTATATATCATAGGAGGCAAACGAACAGGTGGGTCACCCGGTGTTAAGTGATCACCACCGTCCATAGACACCAGCAACACTAGGGGAGTCGCAAGTGCGTTGCCACTCTGTGTTTGGAGGCAGGGGAGGGGGAGGGAAGGTAGTCTTCCGGTGCTTTCACTGTCCGAAAGAAACGCAACAATGCAAGCACAGTTACTTTCTTTCGGTTTTCTGTGAGAGGGTGGTAATACCCCGGACGAGCCGACCCATTCATGCTGAAACCAGTAATAGCTTCAGCGTGGGTCTACCAAATATAAAAAACCTACCTAATATTTTATGGTATGGATAGTATCTCTAAGCTATATTCCTGATGAGCAGACACCAACATTCTTATTTCTCCTTAATAGCCCTCTTCCGAGGCTAATTGTCCTCCAAAGCTGCAGTTTTATATTTACCCTTTAATTACCTTCTACTGTTGCATGTCCAAAATTGGGGTCAATAATAACAGCTTACGCTATGTCAAAAATAACAGGATGTGTCCTACTTATGTCCACACAGTGTCAAGAATTTCACGAGAAATATATTTATTGCCTTAAATATATATAATTAATTGCAGTACCATTGAGGTCGTTTTAAATGTCAATTATATGTAAGGACTCCTTTCCATTCTTAATTGAGACCTGTTGTCAGCCCTGCCGGGTCAATACATACGGTCACCCTACATTCTCTTAGTAATGGATTCGAATCAGTAAAAACCCAGTTTCAGGAATTATGTTTCTCGAATCTATTCTCCTAATACATTACTTATGATTTATGTTCCCAAAAATGTTGATAAACTAGATTTGTAAAAGACTGGAATACTTTGAATACTACAAATAATTACAAATTATTAAGATATATCAATGTTTTAGGCTCAGTAAGTCCAGTAAAAGTTTTTTTATAATAGTACTAGCTGTTCTCTTCGAAAGATCTCAAAAAAGACCTTGCTAGGTCAATAACGTAGTCAGTTCGGAAAAAAAGAAAGCTCACAAAAACAAAAAAAAAAACGTTTTTAAAACATTCATTCATTCATTGGTACTCCGTTATTATTTATCTTAGCGTGATGATATAACCCTATAATAGCCTTCCTCGATAAATGAGCTATCTAACATTGAAATACTTTTTCAAATCGGCCCAGTTATTTCTGAGATTAGCGCATTGAACCCAACAAACAAACCCTCCAGCTTTATAATATTTAATATAGTTAATTTTTTTTATATATCATATGAGGCAAACGAACAAGTGCGTCACTTGATGTTAAGTGATTACCATCGTCCATAGATAGTAATAACACCAGGGGTGTCGCAAGTATGTTGCCTGCCTGTGTTTTGGAGGCAGAGGGGTGTCGAAGAACATCATAAGACTTGAGACACCCAAGCCAACCTCACCGGCAGCACGTGGTGCACCCTGCTGAATAAAGGACGAGGCAATGGCGAAAGCGGGGTGGTAGGGTTTTACAGCCCGACTGGGTTGCAACCACCATATATATGGCGAAAAAGCCCGTCATAGTGATTCGCTTCTGCAGGTCGCGTTTCGGGATCAGCCTGTGCATATCCAGCTTTTCGCAGGCCGGCATTACAGCGGTGACCGGCGATGGATAGTGTGTCACTCGTTGGTCGCCATTGTTTTTGGATTGTACTGTGCTTACCATCAGGTATAGTGCAGTCATTTTACCGTGTTACAATAAAAAAAGAAGGGAAGTGGAGCAGGGCGCCGGCGCTCTAAATAATGATTTGAAGCGACTATGACTTAGTTAATAGATTGTTCGGACACCATTTCAGTAGATTCTAATGCTACCGAGTTGCAGTTTTTGGTGAAGGAAAACATTGTGATGGAACATTAGCATGGCGGTAGGGTTTATTCCAAATCCGCCTGGCTAGTAGCTACCACCACCAGGTTGAAAATCTGTCACCATGCACCTGTTGGTATATTCCTTCAGCTGCACTTGAAAGCTATTCCAACCATATGTTTAACGTGTTTAGCATCTCAGTCCACATAAGAAAAGAGTTTAGACAAACGCGTATAACCTATACCGTATACCTATAAAGAGGAATAGCAATGATATTTTGAAAGCTCTGTCTACCTCTGCTAACTATATTAGAATTGTGATCTTAATTATATTTAATAATAACAAGTTTTATATGAATTTAAACATGTTACAAACACAGTTATTGTATTGACTAGAACAGTGGTACTCAACCTTTTTTTTAAACGGGCCACAAGCACGTTTCACTCATAGTGTTGCGGGCCGTAAAATACAAATATTTAGGTATTATATAAAAAAACGTAATTTAAAATTAACCACGTATTAATGTAAATAAAAATTGTTGCCCAATAAAACAACCTTACATCATAAAGATAAGGGTTATCAGGGAACTATTTATTTTACTTAACGTGGTCATAGTTTTTCTGATGGGCACGAAATTTAAAATAATTGAAAACAAAGTATAATCGGGTAGGCCAACTAAGACCCGGCGGGCCGCAGGTTGGGTATGGCTGGATTAGGAGATGACCACAATAGCGGCCCAGTAGCACGAGTTTTGTGCACAAACAATGTATATAATGAATTCTTAGTCCGGTGCAGGTGTGAAGGCATCAGCCGAATAGCGTTAGTCAATTCGAAAAAAAATGTGTGCAGCGGTTACGTATTCTCTTGGAAGTCATTAAAGAAATTATTGTAAAATGAATATATGGTTTTAATTTTGTATGTTCAATATAATTTTCTAGAAACAGCAATTAGTTATATGACATATATATAAATATCAGACCGAGCAAACTATAATTGTAAATTTACATCGAAAACTATATTGTTGTAGTCGTTGTAGTAGTAGTAGTTGTAGTCTTCATTACGAATTGAGCAGTGGTTATGGAGGGTAGAGGCAAAGAGAACTATCTTATATGGGAGACATATTGAAAAAGTGTCCTGATCTATGCACTAAATAATAGTTCCAAGACCGTCCCAAATGGCGCTAGCATAGGCAAAGGGTATGGATAGTTCGAAATAATCTTGTAAATATAATCTAAAATAACTGCTGTAAGAAAACGTGGAATGCGATAGCATTTTTGTGAACGATAAATAATACGTTTAGTCATTTCTGGCAGTATTTTTTTTGTTGAAATAATTGATCAATAAAAAAACCCTGTTGCTACTGTAGCGCTACTCTAATTTAACGCATTTTTACGGACGCTTTTATCTACACAGAGTTGGATCTCCTTACCTACTCCATAGGAGCGACATAGAACGCATTTCTTGTCTTGTGGTCTCACGCGATACAGTGACACAAAATCTTACATCAATGCGACAACATATCACCTCCATACACGTGCACGCATACACACTTACACATGCAGGTGGAAGGGTTTTATTTTTTCCCTTATCAAACTGAAATAGTTTAGAATATTATCCGATACGAAATATATATATAGGAGTTGTTGAGGTATATATGCTTGGTATACATATATGTTTCAACAACTCATATATGTATGAATAGTTAGCTTAGCTTAGGTTAGCTCAGATAGGTCGCGAATTGCATGTATCAGGCAACAGCCAAAGCCGAGGTGTGCCGCGCACCCTTGAGCTAGTTGTCAAAGTAAAATCGGCTGAGTGCCTTAAGCGCTCGCCTTAGTAGTCCGGTGAAGCTGTTAAGACCTTGCTTGGTCAATAGAGTAGTCAGTTCGAAAAAAAAAAAAGCATTTCTTGTAAAGTGCTTTTATTTGAAATTTGGTTAGTCAATGTTTACTTACCATTTTAGTGCCTACAGAAAATATTTAAAAAAAATGCACTTAATTTTTTTCTAAATCATCTGCAATCTTAACAACATTTAGTTAAAGTGAAGTGTTCCTAAACATGAAAAACAAGTGAATGATTCAGCAAAACGTTCCAACTAGTTGCGCAACACATCTTTTCGTATACATTTTTCTCAATATACAGTTATCCCAGTGAAAATAAACATTCAATATGAGCTATAGATATGGTTTGCTATAAATTACGCATTTTATTTGTTTTTACATACATATTTTTCTAATGGAAATCGACCATGCCTTGTCTCAAGGGCCTCGCCCGCGCCGTATGTACTGACAGAAAAAATAAATTTTAATTTTAACTTAATCTCGAAGAACACGTCATTCGCCGTAGGTACGTGAGGCATCTTCACGTGTGTATTCAAATTTATAACAAGATTCAGATTACAGATTACAGAACAAACGTGATTACAACGGGAGAGTACAAAATTAATTTTCTAAACGCCCTTAATATTTAAATTTATTGATAGTGTTTTAGCACCAACTGCTTTGACGGTTGCGTACGTGATAAATATGTTTTACTGCTTTGTTTTAAAGAGCGCCCACTCGCGAGACATTAAAAAAAAAGTTGAAAAAATAAAAATCTCATAAAACCGTTATCGTTTGCAGAATAGAGTCGAATTTCCTTTGTAATTCATAGATGTAACTTTGTAGCGCTGAATATATAGAATTGTGGAAAATCTAGACCTATACCTTGAACTAGAACAATAAATCCTCTTTTAAAGTCTTCGTTGCAAGTGTTTGTGTTCAATGCGGCCGCATTTCTTTTATGATTGTTCCAAACATATGCGAATGCGATATTCATCGTTGAGAAATTCAAAGAGAATTACGACTCGTACCAGAATTCTCAGAAATATCAACGAGATTTGTACAAGTTTAAAACGCACGTTATGATGATTGACACATCAAAAAACTCGAAATACGAAAGTATTTAGACCGACAAGTACGTCTACACAATAGCTGAACTGCGTAGGTTTCAATACGTATAAATAAAATTGGACGGTCTGTTGTTTGTCTGCACTAATTTTTGAAATGATTGAACTGATTTTAACGGAGTATGTCCTTAGTACTCGTATACTGCATAGAGGTTATAATAATAAGTTAAGCTATAATTGTTAATCGGAAGTAACTTAAAATAGGTAAAAGAGTTACGTTTAATAGTTATATTAACCTTAAAATAATGCAGACCCTAATTGATTTAGATAAAGCAGGTAGTCCCCTTGAGATAACAATACCGCTTTCCTAAAAACGAAGTCACGAGCTGCAGCTGGTTTATAAATAAATTGTAACAATCAGAATGAATACATTGATTAGAAGAGCAAATCGGAACTAAATAGCCTTTGACCTTCCGGTTTGAGAACAGTAAGAGCTTTATCAATTCAGAAAAAAATTAACATAAAAAATGAGAAAATAAACAGCAAGTCTGTGTCAAAATAATAGCAATTATAGACAAGTATGATGTTTCAGCCTATTACGTATATTTAGGTATATATATTTAGGTTTAGATATACTGTTCTTGACGAAATATGACCCTGAGAAACTATAATTTATTTTGGTACTATAGCATCAAATATAACAAAAAGTATAACATCAATAATAAGAAAATATTGTAATATTTTTTATAAAATATCAAAATCGTTTCAAGTGCGCTATAATTCCCAAGCTTATCAGTTGTCGTGTCTGTGTGGGTAAGCTATGCGCGTCTAGCAAGACTCGATGCCAAAATTGAACTGTGAAAAATTGAGAGCGCGTCCTTAAGCATGGAGAGAAATTAGAAGTATTGAAAACCGGAATATAGTTAGAGATGGATTAAGGAATTTGCAACAAGTGAATGCGGATACGACAAATAATGGTGATAATTAATGCTCTTAGATCTATCAATGATCATACTAAACAGATTTAATTAAAGCAAATTACAATTTTTTTTATTGACATATAGATGTTAAATAAAGACTTGCTCGTAGCAATTTCGAAATCAACTTAGTTTAGACTTAGAATATTACGTTTACATTTGCACCGCGTGCTAAATTTCATAACAGGAACTAAAATTATTATAGGTTTCAGAAATAATTTCAATGTAAACATGGTCGATTATGTACTGCCGGTGCTTCAAAAATATACTTAACTTGAACTATAGAATCTTTTGTAACTTACATATGATGGTTACCAGCGATATATTTAATTTAATTTACATTAATAAATAAATAAATAATAAATTTATTTATTTGACCTCACAATTAGATTCTTACAGCTATACAATATTGTTTGTGAACAAAAAAAAAGAAATAGTACACATTTTACAGAACAGTACATTTATAGTGCAAATTAATGTGAGGTCTGGAGTCTGAAAAAGGTTCAAAGACCTGAACTACAGATCTCCAGACTATCGTTCCCTAGAATGGAGCTGTATTCTTATTACTTTTGCTACAAACAGTAATGATTTAATAACAACTCTACGTAAGTATATACAATTCAAATTTCCTACTTGGAATACGCCTGTGTATCACAGTACTTTTTATTTATCTTATAATTTCTTTATATTCTATCATTCATGTTTTTTATGGTGGTAGAGCCACGCCGAAACTATTACTGGTTTCAGCATGAATGGGTCGGCTCGTCCGGGGGAGTACCACCCTCTCATAGAAAACCGACGTGAAGTGGCAGTGCTCGCATTGTTGCATTTCGTTAGGTCAGTGAGAGCGCCGGAGGCCCACCTCCCCTCCCCTCTCCTCCTCTCCCTCTGCCTACCCTAATCCCTTCCCTCCAAAGGGTGGCAACGCACTTGCGACTCCTCTGGTGTTGTTGTGTCCATGGACGGTGGTGATCACTTAACATCAGGTGACCCACCAATTCGTTTACCACTTATGACATATGTGATTCTATTCCTGCGATTTATTGTTTTGTTTAACTAAAATTAAGATTAAAAAAATAGGAATTTATATATAACTGACTAATGTCGTTTTAAGTAAACCTCATATAAAAGAGTGTTTAACAAAAGAACGTCGATTAAAAGAGTTGTTTAATTTAAGATTGATAACAACGAAGGAATCGAAAGTTGTTCGTTGAAAATTGTTTGGAAGCTGGCTAACTTTTCTTTTCCTAACGTTATCGGAGTTAAGGTTTTATACATAACAAGACATGCATGTGTAGTTTTCGTAACGGACAAAATAAAAGACCCAATCAGAACAGATTCTACACATCGATACTTTTGCAATATTTTAATTTGATTCCACTGCGACGTCGACAACACCTTAATATAATTTTCATGTATAATAAAGTGTTAGTCACGACTTGTGTCTACTTTCAGTACCCTGCTAGGTCTTGTATGACTCCATTTCAAAAACAATCCAATTGTAAATTAAGGCAATGCAATATATTGTGAAGTTATCTAGACTAATATTATAAACATGAAGAGTTCCTTCAAGGAACTTCTAGTGCGATTTCAAAAATTATTTCTGTGTGTGATAGCTCATTATTGAGGAAAGTTATATATCATCGTGCTAAGACCAATCGAATCGGAGCCTCAATGAAGAATGTTTCCAAATTGTTTTTTTTTTTTCAATTTGAGAGCTTCCGCTGTGTGTTAAGCGCTAGCCCAAACTAACTATTCATGCTAACGAAGTCGCGTGCAGAAACTAATGTCTAATAAAATCTAATCTTCTCTTACATACTAGAAACATTTATTGCCTTAATAACGTCAGCCCTTCAGACTAGATTATAACATTATTCATAATACACGTATATGAAGTCATTAAAACCTCATTCCTCAGTTAACATATTGAAGAAAATACACACAAACCTCATTCGTCTCGAGTCAATCGACTCGACCACAACTCAATCCGTTAACGTTTTTGTGGTCGACACGAGAGTATGCTAACATTAGGCACAAAACTAACGACCGCTTTACATAAATAGTTACGCATAACAAACGTAATGCAATGTTATTATACAGCGACACACAGCGACATGAATATAAAGCTTCGAAGAAAGGTCAAAACCAAGATATTATCACTTGAAAAGGTTCTGTGCAAGTAATATTGCGTTAGGCAATATGTTAAGTTAATAATTCAGACATTTTTTTTTCACGGGATGAGTTATCATTTGACCATGATCAAATCCAAACAAGTGTCGTTACTACAATATTCCTATAAGAGGTTGTAGACAAGTTTTCATCTAAAGGCAACTAGCCATGTGAAATCATACAATTCCTTGATGCATATTCAGTATTCGAATCCACATTGATCGATAAGTGGTTCTACGGAGTTCATTTTAATATATTGCCGCTTAAAAATCGAAATAATACTAAAAATGCATATAAGTAAAGTATTTTCTAGAAATAAAAGAACGCAAACTTTGGTGCCTAAAAATCTAACAAACAATTCTAATACTAAAACTTCTAATGTTCGTTCATTATCATTACCCTTATCCCACCTAAGTAGGGTTGGCACAACATGTTTTCTTTTTCCACTCTCTCCTGTCAAATGTCATCTCAGTATTCACACCTTTTACGCACATATCCTTTTACGCACATATCATTTTTCACACAATCTATCCATACCGTTCTCGGTCTTCCTCTACTCGTATATCCGTCCACAATCATACTCAACAGACAATACTAAAACTTCTATACATTTATGGAAATAAAATTTCCTACAAATTTTGAAAATATTACCTGAAATATTCGTATTTAATCTTGAGCTCAAATATCTATAAAAAAAATTTGCCTACTTAAGATATCACTACTGATGTACATCCTACAATGATATATAGTCATTTTATTTTTAATTATAATATCTCAATCTAATTAACTATCAGAAGAAAATAAAATGTAAGAGAGTGGATAGGTCCGCTTTCAACAACGACTTAAAACAGAATGACGAGAATTCCGATATTACACCTATATTATACAAGTATCTACACACGCGCAACAGTAATTCTCGTTTTACCCTCACAATATTTAATTTTAAAAAATCGAAGTCGGATATTTGTTTCTTAGAATAAGTCACTAAACAACTTATTGCTATTTATTGTATAATATAAAAGAAACCTTCAAACTTGAGTTATTTACAACACAAAACGTAATAGGATTTACGTTTAGCACGTTGACATTTTAGTTCATTAACACTGCACTAACCTAAGAATGATATTAAACACGGTTGTAAAAAATAATCCTAATTTAAATTTTATGTAAATTTTAACATTTTTGTATAAGGTCACATTACATCATTAATATATCATGTATTATTATTCAATGTAGAATGCGAATAACAATAAATTAATGGACATAATAAAATAATTACACGTTAAATATTATGATGTTTATTTATCTATGAAGTAACAAACAAGCCAGTAATGTACAATTAAGTTCAAAGGATAGCGTGAATGTATAACCTCATATTATATACTAGCTTCTGTCCGCGGCTTCGTGTGGTATAATTAATTTAGGCTAACGCAAAAAAAACGGGTTTGAAATATTCTTCATTGATGCTCCGCCCCTATAAGTCTTAGCGTGATGATATATAGCCTATAGCCTTCCTCGATAAATGGGCTAACAATGAAAGAATTAAAATCGGATCAATACTTCCTGAGATTAGCGCGTCAAGCAAACAAACTCTCAAACAAATCAGTATAGATAAACACTTTCAAATATTAAACTCATTTTTTTGGCAACCAATCTTCTAGTAGATTATTACTGCCATTGTCGAGTAGGTAATGATGTTACAAACGTCTTTTTTTTATGTCATATGTGGCAGACGAACAGGTAGGTCACCTGATGTTAAGTGATCAACACCGTCCATGGACACTAACAAAACCAGAGGAGTCGCAAGTACGTTGCCACCCTTGGGGGGAAGGGTTAGGGGAGTTAGGGGGAGAGAAGAGAGGAAAGGGGATGGGAGGTGGGCCTCCGGCGCTCTCACTGACCGAAAGAAACGCAACAATGCAAGCACTGTTACTTAACATCGGTTTTCTATGGGTCGGGTGGTAGTACCCCGGACAAGCCGACCCATTCATGCTGAAACCAGTAATAGTTTCAGCGTGGCTCTACCACCATTCGTTTTTCATTAGTTTGTGCGATCATTTCAATGAACTAACAAGATGGCGGCCGTCTTGTTAAACTTTCCAGGGGGTTTTTGTGGTAAGTCAGAATCTATGCTTCATGGTATTATTTCCCATCCACTTGTGCACAATAATTAAACTATATTAGGTAAAACACCAGCAATATTACAAAATATGGAGCCAAATAACACATTATGATTCTATACTAATATTAGAAAACTGAAGAGTTTGTTTGCTTAAACGCACTAATCTCAGCAACTACTTGTCCTATTTGAAAAATTCTTTCAGTGTTAGACAGCTCATTTATCAAGGAATCCTATATCATCACACAATAGGAGCGGATCACCAATAAATAATGTTTCAAAATCGGGTTAACGTACGTATTATTTGAAAATATTTTCACCATCTACGTAAACGAAGTGGCGAGTTAAAGTTATCGTTCGCCCAAAATTACTATTCCACTCGGACGAAGTCGCGGGCAAATGCTAGTAAAGTGTAAAATCCACTGCATGACATACCAAGATCCTGCCAGAAACTCTAGTAACCGAGGTATCGTAATTTATGCTTGGTATACAATAATACTACATCACCCGATCACCGAAATCAATAAAATTCTCATTGAATACACATAAATCATAGAGAACTCGACATGTTTACATCGGTTTGACGCAATTGACGATGTTAAACGATACGGTTTTTACGACGGTCCCTAAAATAATACTGTAATGTGCTTGTACAAACCGAAGGTTACGAGACGTTAGAGCTAATTGCGACATACGCGTGCCGGTACCGATTTCGAAACCAAAAATGTATATCACGATATAAAAGGTACTAGCTACAAACACAAATGCACAACAATCACAAAGAGTAGCAACTCTAATGATTACAAAAAAAAAGTCGAGACAGTACTAAGGACTGCCGACAGAACACTCAAAATAACGAAATAACTGTGTTCACTTTTGAATTTTTAAATTAACTAGTGGGCGCCTAATGGTCGACATTCGACCATAGTTCATTGATTTTTTAAAGGGATAAATATTATAATAATAGTTGTATGTTATAATATCATTGTTGAATGTAGAATGAAAAAGGGTAATTGGAACGTAAGAGTAAAATAATTTATACAGTCGAGCACATCAACCTCCTTCACAACCTTTTTTGAAGTCCTTTATTGACAGATGTCAAAATCTCATTTTTATTTACATGTGTGTATATGTTGTGTAAAATTGAAGCAGTAGTGTGAGTAATGCATATTTTAATTAATTTAATGTACTTCTAATGCATTTTATATAAAATAAATAGCTTTCTGCACTTCTCCTCCATATAAACTTTAACTATGCCAAGTTTCACGTTCATTCGCGCATTTCTCTCAAAAAGGGATACAAAGTTTGGGGTTCACGTATTAATATATAGATTATAGCGTGAATGCCAATATTTAAATTTTAGAATTTGTTTATTGAAAATATTAAGTATTGGCATTCGGAGCAATAATTATACACATTTCTATAAAGTCTATTAATCAATTGATATGATGAGCTACAAAATATCAATATTACATGTACACATGTGTCGCTAGTGTAAGGCAAGCAACACGAGCACAATACGATTGGTCACGCTTACTAGCATGTCATCACCTGAATTTATAAGTTTATCTCTTGCCAAAAAAATACTACTCGACGTGCCTAAAGAAGTTTTCACTTCATTTTATATATACGTGTATGTAAATCTTATATATAAAATTCTCGTGTCACAATGTTAGTAACCGTACTCCTCTGAAATGGTTTGACCGATTTTTATGAAATTTTATATGCATATTCAGTAGGCCTGAGAATCGGCTACTATCTATATTTCATACCCCTATGTGATAAGGGTTATCCACCCCTAACATTATTTTATTATTTTTTGGACATTTTTTTAAAATTTTATTTTATTATAATGAGGCATTAAAAAATACATACAACCCTAAATTTTCACCCTTCTAACACCAACCCCTATTTTTTAATAGTCATTTTAGTGATTAATAATTTTTCATCCCACTCGATCAATTATTTTGAAAATTATTTCACTGTTAGAAAGGCATATTAGATTACCATTTATTTAGGTAAATATATATTATATAGTAAATGGGGAGTGGAGGTGAGGCTCCTTTGGAGCAACCCAGTGGATATCGGGAAGACATTTCTTGCCAATATATATAGTATAGTTTCGAGTCAAAATTGGACCCGATAAGTTACGCTACAATCGGGTTTTAAGATTTTTAGCGTTTAGAAATAAAATTGTAACCGGTAATAACCTATTTGGTGTGGACGAAGTTGCACGGGTCAGCTAGTCTTTATATATAAATTTCTTCTGTACACGTGTATGTCATATATCGTCGTTCCATATTTACCCCTCTTTTTTTTTACAAAATATAATATATAATGAGAAAAACACAGCAACTAATTTAAAATCTATCTTATGAATTTAGTACGTTTAATTAATTCCTTTATCTTTTTTATACAATAATATTATGAAACAAAGATGTCAACATGTACTTCCCCTTCGATACGATAGTTTGACTTATTTTAATCACAATTATTTCTAATTTCAATGAATGTTCATTGATTAAAATTAACAAAACAACTTTTTTATCGGGTTTTGTTTTAATGGAAAAAAGAATGAAGTCAAATAGTTATCTATAAAACATTTAATATTATAAAGACGTATGCGTCTTCGTCGGTGTTAAAATAATAAGCCTTAAAAACAATAAAATACTAGCTAGTGTCAAATAACAGCGAATAAAATGCAAAGCATATAGACTTTTTCCATGCAAAAACACATAGACGTGAACCTTTATGATGATAGGTCAGCCAGTGTTAGAGTTTATTGGTCTCATATAATATCCATATGCATTTTTATATATACTAGCAGGTCCGGTTAAATGTATTAATATAATAGACTAGCCTCTGCCCGCGACTTCGTCCGCGTGGAGTAGTTTCTTTGGGCTAACGCTAACACGCAGCGCAAGCTCTCAAGAGGAAAAAAACACCGATTTTGAAACATTCTTCATTAGTGCTCTGCTCCTATAGGTCTTAGCGTGATGATATATAGCCTATAACCTTCCTCGATAAATGAGCTATATAACACTGAAATATTTTTTCAAATCAGACCATTACTTCCGGAGATTTCCCCCTACAACGTCACAAACTCACAAACTTCACCTCTTTATAATATTATAGTATAGACTAGCGGGCCGGCGAACGTTGTCCTGCCTTGATAATAAAAATAATCTTCAAAGTCAACAGCAGTGCCATATATCGGGTCCAATTGTGAATCTAAACCATTCTATATTCCATCTGAACACACACAAAAAATTTCATCAAAATCTGTCCAGCCGTTTAAGACGAATTCAGTCACATAGGCACGGACAGAATATATATATATAATGATATGAGGAAGACATCATATAACCCCAACGCTAAATTACAAGCCACTCAAAACTACTCAGTTAAAAGTAAACTTAATACCCATCGGAATGTGCATCAGAGACCACTCGAGATCTTACTAAAAAGATCTTTGAACGGGCGAGTGCACGTTGAAAAGATAACTCTCATTGATGGACAAACTGCAGAAGTTGCTGTAACAAGAAAAAAAATATGTTTACAAAAATAAAGTTGCCGTGGAAGCGAAGGGAACTAAGATTGCAAATTATTTCCGACTAGTTGTTTTAGTGAAAAATGGTGAGTATACTTATAATATGCATTGCTGATCACTTTTATAGGCTATAGAATTACATACGTCCCGTGTATAGAATGCTGTGAAAATTGGCCAAGGTAAAAGTTTACAGAAGAGCCTTCTCAAAGCCTAAATTGTATAAATTATTTTTGATTTTTATTCTATATTCATACAACATTGATGATGATAACTTACAAACAAACAAATTTAGACATTTATAACATTAGTAAAGATTGTAGGGGAGGGCATTAAATTATTAATTCAAGCTTCATTCTGAAACATGCTTAAATGTTAACAAATAATCTCATTGTTTTGAATCCCTGTACATTAAACGAAAAAGAAAAATGACTTAGACCTGTTATGGATGCATAATACATTCTCGCATCAGCGGTTACGATATCCTGTTACATAGAAATAAACGCATGAACGCAACAAACCCTATTTAAATTTAACATGTTCGTCCTGCAATTGATATTGTGATAGATATAAGATGACCCAATAGTTCATCGAACAATACATATTGAAGAAATGCACAATAGAGTACAAAGTTAAACGTAATAAACTTGGCAAAGTCACAAAGAAATTGCGTGTGCTTTATTGTCTTTACATACTACGTAAGGTAACACAGACGATTTACATGATTCGGTTTTTCAATTATAGGTGCATTCTTTGACCAGGTCTTAGTAGACATATTGTTATGAGTTACATTACGTTACTTATGGAAAAAGTTATGAGTTTAAGTGTAAATTAAGTCTACACAAAGGACTTCCAGTATATTTTGTAGTTGTTCCGAATTACACAACCGAACTGCTCTTTAGGTATTCTATGTGATCTGTGCACTGCATGCACTTTTAGAAGAACAAAGAAGTAAGAAAATGTCTTTATTGCTGGATAACATCAAAACAACAAGATGAACATAGCTTATTTGAATATCCAACAAAGGCACCTCCATCCAGCAAAGTGCTGCAGCATAACTAGGGTGGTACTGCAGCGCTGATTTTCAATGGAGACCCTAAGTAATGTACGGACGTGTAGTCGGTGTATTGACAATAAATATAACATAACTTATACATGTAAACAGCTAACAACAACAAAAAGTAAACATCGCAAAAAAAAAAGATACAAATATTACATTTACATCTTATTACAATGACAATTTATCTGTATAACTTCAGTTTGCAATCTACTACACGCGGCTCAACACCACTGCTCACTATTCACCATTAGCGGCTGATCATTGTAACCATTTATCATAATAAACGATTTTACCATTAAAACATCTCATTCTTTAGTTGCAATATTTATCAAAACTTTTTAATAAACTGTAGATAGTTCAGAAAGAAGATAAGAGAAGAAGGACGCATATAGCTAAGACATACATCGGAGAAAAGTCAAAAAGTCTGTAGCTCTTAACAAAGTACGTTTAGCTCGTTTTTGAGTTATAATTTGAAAATATCCGATTATAGATAACATGTAATATTGTACAAAACCGGCAAAACAAAAAAATATTAACACTGTTGCATAGATATTTTATATTTAAAACACAATGATCATTTTTACCTAGTAATAAAGTAAATTAAGAACGTTAATTTAATTACGTTAATTTAATTTAATTAATTGAATTAAATAATATAATCATCGATGTCTAAATATATTAGTCATTTATAACATAAAATTTGGATTTGCTGTTTAGGTTATAAATATTATGCACAAAAAGACCCCGCAATAAATTTAAAAGTATATAAAAAAAACACCGTGACAATAATTTTATTATTATCGTAAGTGTAGCCGCGTGCATACCTAGTTTACTTGTAAATGCGGACAAGTTAATACAAGACGGTTTAACAATTATTCAAAAATATTAAAATGAAATACGAGAAATATTATGTCTATATAAACATGTCCCCAGAACTATTACATAAAGAATAAATATGGCACGACTTACTCGTGTTTACAACCCAACACATATCTACAGCTTAAACTCTTAAAATAACTCGTATCTTTACGTACAGTTATAAATGCCAATCATAATAAAACACAATATAACGCTAAAGTTCTAACTTAATTCCCTACAGAAACAAATAAATTCAGCTTGTTCACTTATACAAACAATTGCGAAGTGGTACAACAAATAAATTACATGCTATAGTTTTGCATTTTATTTAAACTAAAATGAAAGAAAATACGCAATAAAAACTCTACTTTATAACGTATGTATTTTATGATGATTGATAGATTCTGTTCTTGGTCATATTTTTACCACCACACACAGAGTTGATAACGTACGCTACAAAACTTCCTCGAACATCGGTTACTATATCTTAGTTAAGTTTGAAGTTTTTTTTTCCCATCTCCTCATTGCACGGGTCCGGTCGGCGAGGAGAGGCAGCTGGTGTGTACCCAGTCTGTCTCCCTATTAGGATGGAGCCCGGCGGCCACCTACCGCCGGGCGGACTGCTGGGGCGGCTATCTAAGGGGAATAGCTTAGTTCGATCCCTTGCCGCCCCAACAATACGGTCGGACGGTACACCGTGGGGTTTTAGTCTGTGCGAGTCGGACATAACCCATCCTCTCCCCCGAGAGGGTGGCGTATCCATAAGGGATATCCCCACGTAAATAAAAAAAAAAAAAGGTTTGAAGTTTTTATTACCCATATTATTAATAAAATATTATGCTGCCTTTTAGTGGTTGCCATAGTAACGTCAGTTTTATAATATTTTAACCAATCTTCCAGATTATTACTTCCATTATTGAGTAGCTAATAATATTACAAGCGTCCTTAAAACTTTCCAGGGAGCTTTTGTGGTATCGCAGAATTAAGCTCCGTGGTATTATTTTCCATCCATTTTACTGATGCACAATATGCCACCAATATTACAAAATATATTATAGATCCAAATAACACAAGATTACGAATAAAATATAAAAGCCATGTAATACAGACTAAGATCCCGCCAAAAACTTCAATGTCAGTTATGCAGCAGTTATTTTGAAGCGTCTTATGACATAATATATTATTAGACTTTCAACAATAAGTGAACTATCTGATGTCAAGATGCACTGTGTCCATATTAAACAATTGAAGCACGTTAACAAAGTCAAACTTAACTCGTGCCACAACCCGACGTTAATACAGTAAAACGGGCGAAACAAATATTCCTAATTTATAAATAGTATTACAGTTGGAATATTACATTCTGCGATGAGTTAATACGTGATATTATCAACTCGATAATGAATTTAATTACATTTGAATTGTATTTTAGCAAGAATTTCCCAAATGGTGTTAAAATATAACTACAATAGTTTCAAAATCAAATAGTTTTTAAAGTTCTTGACTTGACACATGTAAAAATAGTTAACTAAAATCCACTTCGTTAAAACTGAGTATTTTATGTTATAAATCTGTAGATAAACAGTAATTAAGTAGTTAAACTATCAAAACGTAACAAACAAACTCACATTCGCATTTATATTAGTAATCATTATCTTATAAAAGAAAGAGGAATTTGTTTTATAGTTTCTGAGTTATTCGCACATATACAAACACACGAAACCCACAAACTTTTGGCTTTCAAATCGGTTGAGAGCGCCTGTAACTCTAATCTAATAAGTTTTACCGAATAACATTAATAATAACGTCTTACAGAAAAACATAATAATTATTACTAATCTCAACTGGTAATTAGATTCAACTGATATATTATACACTTCATAAATATTACTGATAAAGTACAGTACATAATAACGTTTTATTACAGATTTCCATCGACTTATTCACTGTAATGTGATTACGTAAAATGCCATTAATTTAATATATTGGCAATTAACGGAGCTTACAAGATATTGCAATCTTATACAGATAAAAAACTAGCCAAGGCTGTGTTCATGAAGGCATTACACGCCAAGAAAATTACATCTAAAGAATTAAGTAAACTTCTATACTATCTTCTTCTATACATATAATTAGAATGAAAATTAACGTGTCTGTACTTTTTCGATTTTCGTGAAAAAATTGTTACAGGTGTCTAGAAATAAGTAATAAATCCATTTCAATCATTTTTAGAAATGTGTCTGTCTGTTTGTATGAACACGGATCACTGCTAAAGTATTGGGTTCACAATAAAACCATAAAGAAATACCATAAAGCATATCCTCGAGAGTAACATAGTCTTTGTTTCATTAAAATCGGTCCACTGTATCAAAAGTTATTGTAATTTGTATGACGGCTGCAATTAAGTACCAGAGAAAAGTAGTCATCTATACTAATATTATAAAGCTGGAGGGTTTGTTTGGTTGAACGCGCTAATCTCAAGGCCTACTGGTCCGATTTGAAAAAATCTTTGTTAGATGTTAATAGTGTTAGATAGCTCATTTATCGAGGAAGGCTGTAGGCTATATATCATCACGCTAAGATCACTACGAGCGGAGCAACAATTAAGTGTGTTTCAAAATCGGTATTTTTTTTCCTTTCTTGAGCTTCCGCTGCGTGTTAGCATTAGCCCTAAGTATCTATTCCACGCGGACAAAGTCGCGGGCAGAAGCTAATAAAATGTAATATTAAGTGTGTTTATTAAAGATAACTTCTACGCTAAGGTTCGAGCCCTATGTTTTGGGAACTTACAAATATACTTTAATACAAATTATAGCATGTCTCAAAACATGATACACTGAAAAGTACTCCTCTATCTGTAAATGACATTCAAAATCGGTTAAACCATTTCGAAGATAACTGCAAGCAAACCACGGACACTTTATTTGTATTTTATATTACTAAAGACCAGCCCCGGCTTTGCATGGGTGTAATAAATACGTATCTAAAAGATTAAGGGCGCTTTCGATTTAAGCGGTTGGTATCGGACTGCTGCTGCCCGACAGCAGGGCGTTTATTTTTAAAAAAAATGTAGCACGGCAAACTGACTTCGCTGTGCCTGATGGTAAGCACAGTACAACACAGTATCCTTCGCCGGTCACCGCTGTCATGCCGGCCTGCGAAAGGCTGGATATGCCCTATTGATCATGAAACGCGACCCGCAGAAGCGAATCACTATGACGGGATTTTTCGTCATAGGCATGGTGGTTGCGACCCAGTTAGGCTGTAAAACCCTACCACCCCGCTTTCGCCATTGCCTCGTTCGTTATTAGCAGGGTGCACCACATGCAGGTGAGGTTGGCTTGGATGTCTCAAGTCTTCGATGTTATTCGACACCCCTTACGGGCACCCCTTAGCACACTACACACGGCCGGTTATGTTTTACGAACGAATACGAACAGACACAAACAGCTACTTTATAACACTTATAGATATAAAAATATGTAATACATACATACAAGAAGTGAAAGTTCGCATATTATATGTAATGAAATTGGCAATTCGAAACACCGGTACAGTTTATTCCTTATTCAGAAGTAGAAAGTCTAGACACCGGGTAGAAATCTAGATTTAGGTTGTAAAAGTTATTTTAATGCGGGCGTGTAACTGGATTATTTCGCTGATCGTAACTGAACTGAGCATTAACATTCTTAATTAAATTTACTGTCTAAATACGTGCTTGCTTAAAGAGATTGTTTTTATAATTGCATTTTGACTTGTAGTACTTTGATTCGATTACATAAACTCTGATTCTGAGAGTGTGATAGACCGAACTTCCTATAAGATTTCCTAAATCCAATACGCAAACAAAAGTCATTATTAAGGTACCAAACAAGCTTAAAGAATATAGATAGATTTAAATGAATACATGTAGAAATAGATACGGTAAGGAACTGTATTCTATAAATATGCGAGAATAATTAAAATTCGGTATCTACGTTAAAAATATGGGTGATTATGCATTTTATAAACGACTGGCTGATTCCTGTGACATCGTCTGTGTCGTTTATTATCTCAATTGTTTTCTTATATCTATAAGGGATTAGCCGATATTTTCGAAGAATGCTCTCAGGTGGCTTGACTATTCCGACATTTATCGTTATATTTCAACCAATTTAAAAAAAAAAGCGTGGGTGTACTTATTTACACGCGTTACAAGTTATACTTCTTTGGCGTAACAAGATAAAAATCTTTTCAAAAATTTTATGTTCCGCCTTATTCTACGTTTGTAGAAAAAACGACACTAACAATAGAAAAAAAGTTTTTAATACATTGAAAGTTTTAATACAAAGAAACAAAATGTTGACTATAGCTAACTTCGGGGTGTCGGTTTTCCGTGACGGTGTGCGCGCGCATCTTAAAAAGTTACTCTCAACATTTTTCCCCAACGCGCCAAAAGAAGTATAACTTCAAAAATTGACACATTGTATATCTAAACCTTCTTCGTGAATCACTCTATCTATTAATCAAAATGGTATGAAAATACGCTTAGTAGTTTTTGAGTTTATCGCGAACAGTCAAACAGACAGACGCGGCGGAGGACTTTGTTTTATAATATGTTGTGATAGCGATACACTTTGAATATATGTAAGTAAATTAAAAAACATTTTAAAATAAAATTTAGCAATATCCCACTCACTCAGTCCAACATATAAATACACAACAACCATACAATACAGTCATAGCACACAGACAGCAATAGATATCCCTGGTAATTATAGTTGTGTCCAATTAGGGAAATAACTACTAAAATAAGCTAAAATCAAGCGTTAAGACACTCCGTTTTTAACAAATTCTTTGGTAAAAAAAACACATGGACAATAGTCAATATTCTTAGGTAATCCAACGATACCACCAGGATCGTTATTTGTTTGCACCGTTTCACATGATATTATAAAAAACGTTCATTTAATTGATTACACGTGGGTAGACCGATTAAACATATCCGTTGTATAGATCAGCAAACGTAAAATAAATGTAAAACAAAGCAGGCGTTCTTCCGCACCGTAAGTGTTGAAAAGTTGTTGCTATCAGAAAGATTTAGTTTATTTTCAACGGCCCTGTGATCTATCTAGTCTCCTTGACTAGATTTTTAGCATTTACAAAACTAAACATTAGAGCATTCATCCAGACTATTTATCAGAACTATTTCTACACGTTTTACGCTACGTTATTTTCGTATATTCCTTCAAGTTTCGTATGTTCGATAAATTCTTGTAATACTATGAAATCGATTTGGAATATTTTATTACAATTTAAGAAATTACTATATACTTCAATTTCTTTTCGAACTACACCAGAGTTTTATATTAATTTGTCCTATCCACAAATTTTTACATACATGTGGCCAAAGAAAATTTGAATTGTGGTCAGATGTATTAAAATATTATAACTTTATTGAGGTTGCCGAGTTTATCATAGTTTATTATCGAATATTTAAAAGAATAAACGAGCCGTCGTTGGCAAACTAGAACACCTATCATTTATACAATTTCAAAACAAGTGACATAAAATGGTATCTGTGTTATTTGAGATATATTCGAATTACGCGATGTCCATGACAATCCACGTTGTAGCCTTAGACAATGGTAGGAAATTTGCTAATGCTTTGGCTATCTATTATTATCAATTTATAAATTTGTCGCGAACCACCTATATGTATTTCAGCATCTATACTTCAGAGTCAGTCTCTTCTAAGTCTTAACGTGTTAGAGTCTAAAAACAAATCATCACCTAAAAGCAAATAACATGATAATCAAACGCAAAGAAATTGCAGAGTTTTAACAAAACTGTTACCGCATCCATATATCATCCAGTTTAAAGACGGCGACTGTTGGACATACACGCTTCATAAAGATTGCCAGAACAACTGATCTTGATTTGTTCGTATCCAGCACTCAACAGATTCTTTCTTTTCGAACTTACTACACTGTTAACCTAGCAAGGCCTTTACAGTTTCATCGGACTACAACTGATTCTACTGAGACCATACATTTTACTACAGAAGCAGAATATGTTACAACCAATATTATAACTAATTAGTTATAAAGTCATAAAGAATTGTTTTTAATTTATATCATTCTTTTGTTTCAGGTGTCCACAGTCAAGAATATTATTTGCTCCCATTGAATCTCATTTCAAAATCATGTCGTAATTCTTACTAATTATAAATAAAAATTCAATTAAACCTCTTAAATTAAATATGAATTTTAAGTGCAGTACTTAAATCTTAGTGCCCGTGTTAGTGAGTGTTCAGTGTGCCGTGTGGACATTAAATATATTTACAATGGAAGTTTTAGAAAGGAGAGGAAAAGTTGTTGCTGCCGCCGCTATACTGTTCATCGTATTTTGGTCCCAATGTGAGTACAAGTATTTTGTCTTTATTATCTTCTAATTTAAAAAATATATGAACCAATGGCATTAGGTATATTAGACTGGGCAAAAAAAACAACTATTAATTTTTTTTAAGTATATCGAAAATATTATTTCGGATGACAAAAAAACAATGTTGTGAGAATTTGAGCCCTTAATATTTATATTAAGAAGTCTATCATCGCAACTTTTGTTTTTTTTTTCCGGAGCGGGTTTTTGTCTCATAACTCCTAAACCGTCGAGGTAAATGAAATTGACTAAGAGACATTTTTTAAGAGAATTTAATTGTCTACAAAATAAAACCTGATTGATTTTTTTTGTCAGATGAACCGTTTTCTCATAACCACGCTTTGAAAATTGGTATGATTTCAGAATTTGATTTTTAAATTTAGGATTTTGTCATTCATTTAAAAATTAGTATCCGGAAAAAATTCAATAGAGATTCTAAAAGGGAATTTAATTTCCTACGAAAAACAGCTAAATTCACTCCTTTTTATGTAATTAAATTATGTAATAGGTGGCAAACGAACAGGTGGGTCACCTGATGTTAAGTGATCACCACCGTCCATGGACACCAACAACACCAACGAAGTCGTAAGTGCGTTTGCCACCCTTTGAGGGAAGGGTTAGGGGAGGGAGCGGGAGAGGAGCGAGGAGCGAGGAGAGGGGAAGGGAGGTGGGCCTCCGGCGCTCTCACTGACCGAACGAAAGCAACAATGCAAACACTGTTAAAATGTGTGTTGTTATGAATTTTGCATTAAACTAAACACAGTCCTTATAACTTATAATTATGTTTACGTGAGCTTAAAGTTAAGGAAGTATACATTTCATAAGGAATACATTTAATATGCTTATTTCTAAGGACATGTAGCTCTCGAATTAGTCATCCTCTTTGGTAGACTGGCTGAAGACGTTTGAATTTGCTGTGAATAGAACATGTCATTTAAACAATTGAAAGATCTCTTGTAGCTATAAAAACCATATGTGGAGTTAAAATTAAAGAGTAAATTTTCGTACTCCGAGTCTTACTATTACACTGTCCAAGGCAGTCTAGACTCCTAGAGTTCTGACTCCGACGTGATGACTAGCCTCCTATACATACAAACGTTAAATGCAATTAGAGCAATCTTTTCATTGTACTAATAAATACATATCTAAAGAAAACTAATAGAAATCCTATATATTAGAAAAAGAAGCATTACTATGACCAATAAATTTTCCATCAAAAACTCCATACAAATGTTATTACTAATGTAGTAAATCATCGTCTTACCGTTGGTTTCACGTTATCGTATTCTATCGCATGATTATTTTTCCAGAAACCGTTTTAAAAACTTCATAACGTACATCTTTTTCAATGTCGATTTATTCAGATTTAGTAACTTTATATGATACAACAGAGTTCAAAGAAGCATCACTAACAAAATAGACATATTTAGCAAAGCCGACATTAAATTTCCATAACTCCTCCTCATAATTTACAAAATTATACCATCAATTTTTTATACTAAAACCGTAATAAAAATATCTACAATATCCATGAAGCTTTTAAATTTTACGAGAGCCTATTCCAATAATTTCGATATCTAATATTATACAGATTAAAAAATAAGTGTTATGAAGCGGTCCGGTTGTTGGCACCTGGCCTTGAACAAGAACTAGTTTTGCAATGGCTTGATGTCATACACCCACTTTACTTTTCAACGGCTAATGGATTAGGAAGAGACACTGACCTTCCCATTTGCGATAAAGAGACAATGGTCAATATTTCAACAGAATAGTTGTTACCACTTAGCAAATAGTGTATTTTTTGTGTGCCCCTAAACGGTTATCTTAAAATACATCGCTATGTACGTACTCTACCAAACTAGGCGGATCCTGCTACTTTATTTTTATTTCGGTGTGTTTTTTATGAACTAGTTAGTGTAAAGGCATCGTATAGATAATTGTGAACTCTAAAGATACAAAAGACATCTCAAAGTATTCGTTTTTTTATTTTATTCGAGCAAGAATCCATTTCTTTATATAATGTTTAAAACGCGCAAAGTCTTGATTGTAGTACCCTGTTTTATCCTCTGGGAAATAAATCCTTAACTTTGTTAATTTCCTGATACCCTTAATTTTAGTAACTCAAAGCATATACATCGCTACATGTCTTTATACCTACTAGTGGGCGCCCAGTGGTCGACATTCGACCATAGTCCATTGATTTTTTAAAGGGATAAATATTATAATAATAGTTGTATGTTATAATATCATTGTTGAATGTAGAATGAAAAAGGGTAATTGGAAGAGTTCCGATCGAACCGTCGACTTGAGCGGTTGTCCGTTTTGCTGCGCGCGCTAAGTTCGATTTTAATACTCGTGATTTAGTGACGTCAGTTATTGTTTGCTTCGATCCGGCACACCTGCGCTTCACAGGTGCGCTGCACCTGCGTTCTTTTTCTTGGAACTGAGTGAGACCTTTCCTTGTATTTATTTATTGCTTTATCTATTTCTTGGTATATTTATTTATTTACTCTTTTGTTTATCTATTTATTTACGTATTTCTTTAATTCTTCAGTGATTTATTTTTAAATTTATTTTCTTTTTATTGTTTGTTTATTTAAGTAGTCTTATGTTATTTTTCCCCTGTCTCGCTCAGGTACTTATTTGCGTTGTTTTCCTATTTTGTTTAGTTTTAAACAGCTCCCTTTGATCCGGACTCGGGATAGTCCGTTAAATTCATTAAGGCGCGCCCCCCTGCCCCTATGGCAGGGAGGTTTCACATGTCTTCCCCCGCCCCACTCCCCTCCTCAGGCCCCGGTATGGCCGCTGAACAAGAGATCAGTCTCTTAGAGACTGAGCTCATTAGCCTCCGCGGCTTCATAGCCGCTATCTGTCCTCGTCTCGTAGACGATTACGATGCGTACGCTGCAAAGCATCGCACCGAGCTCCCTTACTCCTCGAAGCCCACTCCCTCGATCTATGCCAAGATCGAGGCTTCCAACAACTCCCCAACCCCAGCCGATCGCGATAGCGATGACTCCGACTCCGACTCCGGCTCCGACATGGAGCAAGACCCTCCTGCTCAGCAGGATCCCCCTGCCGAGCAAGCCCCTCAGGCTGAGCAAGCCCCTGCTGCGGACGATGGCTTCACCACCGTCACGCACCGCAAACCGCGCAAGAACAAGAAGCGCCCGAACTCACCTTCCGATCCGGAGGACAAATTGCCCTCTAAAAAGATCGCAAACGTCGATGGCGCGAAAGTGCCAAAGGCGACACCAGCGCCCTCTAGACCCGACTCGCCCGTGGCCGCGGGTTCCGCAGTCTCGGGCAAGAAGCCCCGCCCACCGCCCCCCGTTACGATCCAAGACAAAGCGTCTTGGGTTGAGATTTCTAGCCTGCTGGAAACGGCAGGTATCCCTTACACCTCCGCCGTGAATACCGCTGTAGGTATTCAGGTGAAGGTAGCCACGTCCACCGCCCATCGCAACCTCACTCGTTTCCTTCGGGACAACCAGTGGGGCTATTTCACGCACTCTCTCGAAGAGGAGCGTAAACTACGGGTTGTGATCCGTAGAGTCCCCTCAGAACTCCCGACTGACGACATTTCAGACGACCTCAAGGAACAGAAGATTCCTGTTCGCGAGGTTCATCGTATGCGCTCTCCGCGCACCAGGGCTCCATATGATATGGTTCTCGTTGTCCTCGATCGCACCCCTCAGGGGAAAGCGATTTTTAATCTTACATCCCTTTGCGGCCTCTCCGGCGTCATAGTCGAGCCGCCGCGCAAAACGTCTGTGCCCTCGCAGTGTCACAACTGCCAGGTGTACGGACACTCCGCACGAAACTGTCGCCTGAAACCCAGGTGCGTTAAGTGCCTCGGCGACCACTCCACTAGGGAGTGTTCTCGCACGAAAGACGCCTCCGACCCTCCGAGCTGTGTTCTGTGCCGCGGCGTGGGCCATACCGCGAATTATCGCGGATGTCCCCGCGCCCCGCGCACAAAGCGCCCTCGATACCCCAGGCAGGCGTCGCCGTCTAAGACGGCCGCTGCCCCCGCCCGTCCTCGACCTCCGCCTCTCATGTCTCGAGAGGCCTTCCCGAACCTGCCGGGCACGTCTCGTGCACCGGCAGCGTCCGTACCCACGACTAGTGCGCCCCCCCGCCCCTACCGGGCCCCTCAGGCCCCGTGGGCTCCTAAACCCGCGTCCCAGCACACTCCCAAACCTCCGGCGGCTAATCCTTCACAGGATGACCCCGCATACTCCTTTTCCCTATCGAGTATTGACTACGCAGGTCAACTACTCATTTTCCACGAGATCTCGGAGATCTCGGCGTACGAAGAGTGCTCTCGTAATCCGCTACTAGGTGCCGTCACGGCAATCCATAGATTTCCAGCCATCGCGGCTACACTACAAAGGCTCGCGCGCGCAGCTGTTAAAAAAATAAATAACTCAAATAAGATAGAGTAAATCGCGTATTTACGTCTATCTTCCCCTAAAAATAACCGTCAAACAATAATAATAATTTTTGTTATGTCTATTTTTAGACTTCGGTGCCGTCACCGTTAGTAAATTTAAATTCAATCTTATAAAATGCGTCCCCCTGCCCCTCTGGCAGGGAGGTTTCACATGTCTTCCCCCGCCCCACTCCCCTCCTCAGGCCCCGGTATGGCCGCTGAACAAGAGATCAGTCTCTTAGAGTCTCTCTCACACACGTGCACATATATACACATGGTGGGAGGGTTTTGTTTTTTTTTTCCCTCATCGAACTGAATCGAATAGTTTAAGTTTGTTTCAATCCGATATACACGTATTCATTTGTGAATCATGCAATTTCGATTGTATGGTTCACAAATGTATATATGTATGAATAGCTCAGAATAGTTAGCTAGGACAGACGTGTCTTTTTCCAGGAAACAGCCCAAGCCGAGGTGTGCGTGCACCCTTGTGTATGTTACCCAAAACCAAAATCGGCTGAGTGCCCTAAGCGCTCGGCCTTAGTAGTCCGGTGAAGCTGTGAACGTAAGAGTAAAATAATACATACAGTCGAGCATAGCAACCTCCTTCGCAACTTTTTTGAAGTCCTTTATTGGCAGATGTCAAAATGTCTTTTTTATTTACATGTGTGTATATGTTGTGTAAAACTGAAGCAGTAGTGTGAGTAATGCATATTTTAATTAATTTAATGTACTTCTAATCCATTTTGTATAAAATAAATAGCTTTCTGCACTTCTCCTCCATATAAACTTTAACTATGCCAAATTTCACGTCCATCCGTTCGACCAATTCCGTTAAAAAGGGATACAAAGTTTAGGCTTGACGTATTAATATATATGATGATGATAATATATATGATACGGTGTATATATATATTTATATATCTATTGCGAAGGACTTATTTCAAAAGTTAGTCTTAGAGGTTGATGGTATTGTTATTTGCTTTATTTTTGTCCTCCTTTGAGATTAATAAGAATCTCTTAACATGCGGGTCGAAGCCAAGCGCACAAGCAGAATAATGTAATTTGTTTTTTTTTTAAGTGAAAACTTTTTTAGGCGCATTAAACGGTATTTTTTACTGGAGATAAATTTATAATTTAGCGTCATGACATGCTACGTAAGCATAACCGGACGTATTGCACTTGCGTAGCTTGCGTCAAACTAGCGCTACGTAGTATAGGGACCTGTTTACATGTAATATTGATATTTTGCAGCTCATCATACGTTGGATTGATTAATAGTTAATATATTTTATAAAAAAACTAGCGGGCCCGGCAGACGTTGTCCCGCCTTGATTATAAACAAATCCTTGACAAATTATATACTAAACCCTCCCCCACAAATCACTTTATCTACTGGTGAAAACCACATGAAAATCCGTTCAGTAGTTTTTGAGTTTATCGCGAACAGACAGACAGACAGACGCGGTAGGGGACTTTGTTTTATACTATATAATGATAATGATATATAGCCATTGTTTCGAGTGCCAATAGATATGAAAATCACACTAATGTTAATAATTTCAATAAACAAATTCTATAATTTAAATATTCTCATTCACACTATAGTTAATATAAAAATTCAAAAGAGAACACAGTCATTTCATAGTTTTGAGTTTCCACTTCTGTCGGGAGTCCTTGTGACTGCCTCGTGTTTTTTTTAAATTACCTAATTTAAATTGAATATATCATTATATTCATAAAATCGTATTAATAACTTTGTTACAGGTAAAGGCGTGGAAGGTCAAAGGAACAACACTAGAATGTCCTACATCTGCCCGCCACATTTCATTCGACTCGGGCACAGCTGTTATTTCTTCAGTGACACGAATGCCACGTGGCAGGATGCATTCTACGCGTGCAAGGTAACGTCAGGTTTAGAAAAAAAAACAAATAAAACTAACTTTATGAACGGTAGTTTTTTGGTAACTTGGTTTATTGACTTAAGGTTGTGATTAATAATGCGCCATGATCTGTAAATGAAACTGAAAGGAAAAGGAAATGGATTAGATTTATCACTGCAAAAAGATGTTGCGTGTCGTATTTTTGAAATATAAATACAATTATTAGAGTATAAGTTTATCTTCTTCTTCTTACCCTTATCCCACATAAGTAGGGTCGGTACAACATGTTTGTCATGTTGTGGTATACATAATAACATATATGATTTGGCTTAGTTTTTGCGATCGGCCGCCTGCCTGACATCAACCCTCCTTGGAATTATTTTGTTGTTTCACTGTATTTATGATTATTATTATATTTAAGAAGTCTGATGGGCTCTTTTAGTTTTTTTTTTTTTTTTTTTTTTTTTTTTTTTTTTTTTTTTTTTTTTTTTTTTTTTTTTTTTTTTTTTTTTTTTTTTTTTTTTTTTTTTTTTTTTTTTTTTTTTTTTTTTTTTTTTTTTTTTTTTTTTTTTTTTTTTTTTTTTTTTTTTTTTTTTTTTTTTTTTTTTTTTTTTTTTTTTTTTTTTTTTTTTTTTTTTTTTTTTTTTTTTTTTTTTTTTTTTTTTTTTTTTTTTTTTTTTTTTTTTTTTTTTTTTTTTTTTTTTTTTTTTTTTTTTTTTTTTTTTTTTTTTTTTTTTTTTTTTTTTTTTTTTTTTTTTTTTTTTTTTTTTTTTTTTTTTTTTTTTTTTTTTTTTTTTTTTTTTTTTTTTTTTTTTTTTTTTTTTTTTTTTTTTTTTTTTTTTTTTTTTTTTTTTTTTTTTTTTTTTTTTTTTTTTTTTTTTTTTTTTTTTTTTTTTTTTTTTTTTTTTTTTTTTTTTTTTTTTTTTTTTTTTTTTTTTTTTTTTTTTTCGAACTGACTACGCTATTGACCAAGCAAGGTCTTAACAGCTTCACCGGACTACTAAGGCGAGCGCTTAAGGCACTCAGCCGATTTTACTTTGACAACTAGCTCAAGGGTGCGCGGCACACCTCGGCTTTGGCTGTTGCCTGATACAAGCAATTCGCGACCTATCTGAGCTAACCTAACTATTCATACATATATGAGTTGTTGAAACATATATGTGTACCAAGCATACATACCTCAACAAATCCTATATATATTTCGTATGGGATAATATTCTACACTATTTCAGTTTGATAAGGGAAAAAATAAAACCCGACTCGCACGGACTAAAACCCCATGGGTGCCCGCAACCGCCATGATGGGGGACAAGGGATGACAGAGTATTCCACATGTCGCCCCGACGGCCGGCCCAGAAAGAAGATCCTGGGCCTTCCGCTAAAGAGAGACAGCCTGGCACGCGTAGACTATCTCCCAGACGGCCGAACCAGTGCAATGGAGAGACGGGCCCCCCGACCCATCCATGCGAGGACCCTACCTAGTTTGTCGAGTATCCTCCCGTTACGAGAGGTTCTCGGACTATTCCAGATAACGTTCCCGCAGTTGAGGTCCCCCGCTATAATAACTGAATCTCCTAAGTTGAGCAGCGCTCGTAAATCTGTTTGTAACAACTCTTTGTTCGGCGAGAGGTACGCGGACACTAATACAATGGACGGATGACCGGTCATACCTAACGTACATACTGATACTTCCATATTGGTTAGAACGGGCGGATCTATCGGCATGCAATATAACGAACGCCTATAGTAAATTAAGGTGCCGCCCCCGCGGGTGACACGGTCATTTCTAACTATGTTGTAGTTCGCGATTCTGGGATTGCGCATTTTCGGTTTTAAAAGCGTCTCCTGGACGAGGAGAACGTCAATCTGTCTATCGCGTAAAAAGGCAGCTACTAAATCGCGCTGTGTCCTAAGAGATCTCGCGTTAAAAAACGAAAGAGATAGACCGCGCGGTTTTATCCTATTCATAGCCGTGAATTTTAATTAATTGAGTTTAAATTCTGGGAACGAACGATACGGTGTAAGCTCGCAGCAATACTCGGGTATTGCGCGAGCACGTTGAGCTTGCCCAAATCCTCCTCGGCCTGGAGGGCCGCGTTGAAGTTTAAAACTTCTTGTAGATCGTGCTCCCGGAATAGCTGGAAAAGCCAGCTCTCTCCGGTGAGCCCCATAGAGAAGGCGGGCGCGGCGCGTGTCGGCCGTGCCTGCGGGATAGGAGCCTGAGGCTTAGGAGCCTGAGGCCGGGGAGCCCAGGGGGCCAGAGGGGCCCGCCCGGGTTTTGGTGCGCGCGGCACAGAGGGTGGCGCGCGCGGAGTGGACGCGGGCGCTGCCGGGGCGCGAGAGGCACCCGGCAGGCCAGGGAAGGCCTCCACGGACATGAGAGGCGGAGGCGGAGGGCGGGCGGCGCGCACCGGTGCCCTAGGTGCCTGTCGCGCCTGGCGAGGGCGTTGTGTTCGCGGTGCGCGGGGACAGCCGCGATAGTTCGCGGGGTGGCCCGCGTTACCGCACAACACGCAGCTGGGAGGTTCTGGGGTGTCGGGAGTGCGCACGCACTCCTTAGTGGCATGATCCCCTAGGCACTTAACGCACCTGGGGCGGAGATGGCAATTCCTCGCCGAGTGGCCATAACTTTGGCAGTTATGACACTGCGACGGGGTATGAGTTTTTCGTGGCGGCTCCACGGTGATGCCGCTGAGACCACAGACTGAGGTGAGGCTAAAGATAGCCTTACCCTCTAAGGTACGGTCAAGGAGGACTAGAACCATGTTGTAAGGGGCGCGGGTGCGTGGGTGGTACATCCTATGTACCTCCCGAATCGGCAGATTTTTCTCCTTAAGGGAGGCGTTGACGTCGTCGACTGAGATCTCAGCCGGGACGCGACGAAGTACTACGCGAAGGAGTCGTTCCTCCTCTAATGCGAAAGTGAAAAAAGCTAACTTCGATTCCCTAAGGAACTTAGTTAGCGCACGGTGGTCGCTTATGGTGGGACACTTAACTTGAATGCCCGCCGGAGTGCTAAGGGCGGACGTGTAATTAATTTTCAAAACTTTGAGCTTATTCGAGATAGAGGTCCACTGGGACTTATCTTGAATCGTTACAGGGGGAGGTGGGCGGGGCTTCTTAGCCGCTACGGAACCCGATGCATCTGTCTGAGAGAGCGAGACAGAGGAAGAATTGGGCTTGCTCGCCCGCGGTCTTACGTTTGCCGGTATAGCCGGCACCCGAACGCCATCTATATTGGCGCATTTCTCGACCGGGCGTGCGGAGCCCTGGTCGGAGTCTGAAGAACGCGATCCGCGGCGTTTTTGATAGGTGACGGTTTTAAAACCGTCGTCTACGTGCGCAGAAGGCGCGGAGTGCGCTGAGGGCGCGGGGGTCGCGATTATTTCGGAGGTCGCGGTCGCGGGCAGCTCGTCGGACGCCGCCACGTCGAGCTCCATATCGGAGCCGGCCTCCGAGCTGGAGCTCGGTATGGGGATTTGTGAAATCCCTCTATCTACGTCGTTCAAAGCGGATTGCGGCGAGAGGGCCGCGAAAGAGTTAGCGGTCGCGACGCGAGAGACGTAATGCGTGTTCTCGGAGAACAACGCAGCAAAGTTAGCGTACGCGGTCGCGACGTCCACGTTCGGACCCTGCTGAAGCAGGTAATCGCGGAACCTAGCAGCATGTTCTAAATCGGCCATCCCGGTGACCTGAGGGGGGAGGGGGCCGCGAAACAACCTCCCTGCCTGAGGGGCAGGGGGGCACGCCAAACGTAAGTTATGAGACTATATCGAGTCCGGATTAATAGAGTTGTTTAAATTGAAACAAAAGACGAAAATAATACAAGAAATACGGCCGCGAGACAAGTAAATAAAATGTGTAAATAGACAACAAATAAATAAATAGATAATTAAATAAATAATTGAAAAGTAAATAAATATATAAAGAAATGACTGAAGGATTAAAGAAATACGTAAATAAATAGATAAATAACTAAGTAAACAATTAAGTATACCAAGAAATAAACAAGGCAATAAATAAATACAAAGGAAGGGACTCACTCAATTCCAAGAAACAGAACGCAGGTGTGTCGGAGCGGAACAATGAAAACGAACGCTCACGAAGTAATAACTGACGTCACTAAATCACGAGTATCGCGCAGCAAAGCGGACAACCATTCCCATTGACGGCCCGATCGGAACTCCTCGGCTCTTTTAGCCTTACAATTGTTCGTTCCGGTTAAAAACGAAGTTCTTGAAGATTATTGTTTGCTTGTTATATTGCCATTTTTATGTAACAGAAAACTATACAACTTTAGACTATTCCCGAGGACTGCATTTTCTGGGTTTTTTTTTCAGGGTTCGTGGTTTCAGAGTTTTCTCACTAATAGTAATTAGATATAATAAACCATTATAAAAATATAAAATAGGAAAATTATAATAGAAAAAAAGAGTATAAGTTTATAAACATATTATATTAGGTAAGATTTTTTTTTAATACTGATTATTATTCAATATTTATCCCCTTTTGAGTCGAGTAAACTATACGCACGAAACTTTTTTGTGACGTATTAGATTACGTATGTTATTTTCAAAATTACACTGTTTTATAACGCAATCTCTTTTCGGAGAAATTATTTATGTAAACGAAACATTTCCATAAGTTACTAGGAACTCTAAAGAAATTACTAAGCGAATTTATCATTTATCGCTACTGAGAAAACCGACAAGTATAGGATGTGTGCAGGAAAAAACTGACAAATATATTAATAAAATCTGGGACACCATGTGTTTTAAAAAAACTCTCTTAGTGAAGCGTTTTTTTGCGATTTTAAGTAAATTAATGCAATCTTTAAATATTTTCCAAGCAATATTCTTATAAAAATCAATTAATAAGAAAAATATATATAAACGTTTTAAGAAACTACAACTTTTATAAGCACTACAAAAGACTACACTACAAAAAATTACAAAAAATGTTTGTATCCAAATTATAGTTTTAGTTTTAATTTTTCTATATTTTTCTTCGGTAAACAAAATATAATTTTAAGATAATAAACAATACAGATGAAGTCGCGGGTATTAGCTAGCTAGCTAGTAGTTTATAAAAATCTGCCAAAATTTAGTCACCGATTACTATTTTCCTAATTTTCCCTAATCCAGACTGTCAGAAGAAAGCAAAGCTACTTTATATTAATTAACTATTATTTTTAATCAACGTTTATTAGTAAAGACTTTAATTATAGAATGTAGGTTGATATCCCAAATTATAATTTATTGTTTCCCGCCATTTCAAATGAACGCGACATGGTTTTGTGCGCGTTTTAAGTAAAAATTTTATAAGAATGAACCGTCGTGGGACGTCTGCCAGAACTTGATATATCGAAGTTGATTGTAATTATAAGATATTTAAATAAATAAACCATTAAAGTGCCTACAAATGAACTTTACAAAATTAATAAAAATATTATTTTAAAATTTCGTGTAATTTGTTTTTTTTTTCGATAAGCATTAAATACATAGGAAACGAAATAAAAGAGATTTGATCGAAATTTATTTACGTGATGTGTGCATAACGACAGACTTATATTAATTTATATGTATAGGTAATGTTAAACACTTTATTAACTACTTAAAAATCAAACGGGCTTTAATATCTAAAGGTTGTTACAAAGTGGATCAATATGTGAACTGCCTAGTCCGTCAATCAGGAAAACCAATGTGAACACTGTGCCTATTTAATCGGGCAGAGCTACGCCCTACAATGGTAGTCCGGTGAAGCTGTTAAGACCTTGCTTGGTCAATAGCGTAGTCAGTACGAAAATAAAAAAACTACGCCCTACAGTGACTTCGACATAGGAGTGTTGGCCAACCAACGACATCTTTCCTTTTACAGACCGAACTATCTAATCGGGTGGCGCTAGTGTCAATCGTCGCGTCTCGGACTTATTGTAGCGATACTGGAAGTACATAATACATCCGTATAAATCATTCGAATATCATTTCGTCAGTACAAATATTATAAAGGCCATATTAAATCATTAAAATTAATTAGGGGAGGTGGTCCTCCGGCGCTCTCACTGGCCGAACGAAACGCAACAATGCAAGCACTAACAGTGTTACTTTACGTCGGTAGTACCCCGGGCGAGCAGACACATTCATACTGCAATCAGTAATAGCTTCAGTGTGGCTCTACCACCTACAAAGACGTTAACGTATTTTAAATATATGTATATACATACATATATATATATATATATATATATATATCCATGAGAGGGTGGTACTACCCCGGACGAGCCGACCCATCCCTGCTGAAACCAGTAGTAGCTTCATTGTGGCTTTACCACCTACAAAAACCTATATATATATGTATGTATATACATATATTTAAAATACGTTAACGTCTTTGTAGGTGGTAGAGCCACGCTGAAGCTATTACTGATTGCAGCATGAATGTGTCTGCTCGCCCGGGGTACTACCGACCCGAAAATGTACCATATGTTAGTATATATAGTATATATATATATATATATACTAACATATGGTACATTCTGTTGTGCTACCCCATAGAGACTGAAAGAATGCAAACTGAGAAAGCGAAATTTTTTAAGCAAACTGCAGTAATATGGTAAAATTACATGCTTTAACTCAAAAATGAAAAAAAAATCATCGTCATTACGTATGCGTTCAAGTTGCTAATAGCGATTTGAAGTTGCGTTCACAATTACAGAAAAAGAAAACTGATTTGTAGGTTTTTTCATGCAATTTTTCTCTCCATAAAAGCCTTCCTCAGAGTTCAAGGAATAAAGCAAATCAAAAATTACTCGAATTTGACCAGCCGTCTTCGAGTTATGGGCTTAGCAATAGCAATATTTTGCGATTTATTTTATATTTATATAGATGAAAAGATAAACCAGATCGAGTTACTTGCCGGTTCTTCTCGATGACTAGGTTGTTTTCCGAGCCGGGGGTAGTTTTGATGTTCGTAAGTTTTTTTTAGGCCTAAATTGATTAAAGTATTTTGGTTATTACTAACAAGGGATGTTGACTAGTCAGATGCATAGTCCGTGGAAAAATCCCATATAACATAACATTTATTATATGATTAATGTGGGAATTTAAAATATAATTTTATATATATAGGTTGTTTGGGAAATGCCATTTTTTCACTAATTAATAAGGTTAAGTGCATCTCCCACGCTCCGTTTGATAATTATACGTCAGACCCATTAATAAATAAAGTTTTGGAAGCGTGCCTCACTCATCGTATAATATTACTGGAAATGACATCAGAAGTTGATTGGTGTCTTAATAATTATGTAAATTGCCTACGAAACGATAATTTCGGTTATCGTTGTTAAAATTAAGTTATAATATATAAGGAGTCATTTATTTTAATTCATTTGATAAGAATGTTAATTCCAACAGTAAATATTATTGTTTTTTGTAGTGAAACTAGTTAACTTCGGAAGCGCTTCAATACACTTTTTAAAAAGATTAACAAGTCTATACTAGACAGTTTATTTTCATAGCGTTGGTATTATACTTCAATTATATGTCTTAAAGCTATGACAGTCGATTGGAGATTTCCTATTCTACGTGCTTAACTTACAAGAGCTGATGCTGGATTAACTAATTTCTTTTTTTTTTAGCATATCAACATAAATTTTACACATAGATAAAATCATATATGGTCAATTACAGTATAAAATTACAGTGTAATAATTACAATCACAGGCACGCATGACATTAATAGATGACAAGAAATAAAAACTAATTCTAATTAAGAACTATATAGATTAGATAAATTTATACAAGTACACCATCAAGTTATATTTTTAAGCAAGTGCCGCTTGAATGATCCAAATGCATAAAAAAATACGTCGATCGTTATTTGTTTGAGATACGTCATTATACAATCTAGCCATACGTATTAAAGGACTGTTATATACGGTGTCAATGAAAGATGATGATATGATATGATAAGAAATGCATCCATGGAACCGTTTATAATTTTGTGTAGGATTAATAAGTCAGGTATATTTCGTCTCATTTTTAAGCTAGCGATGTTAAAATATTTTAGTCTACCATTGTATTCAGGAATAGACTTACGAATGCCATTTCTTATACTCAAATGTCTAACAAAACGAGCCTGAACGGCTTCGATGAGCTCTATATGAGTGGAATAGTGAGGGGACCATATCGTAGAACCATATTCGAAGATGCTTCGGACTAAGGTGTTATAAAGCACGATAATACTCCCGTTATTCTATTTATCTTAAATATACTGACCTAGCGTCTATCTACTATCCTGTACGGAGAAAGCTAGACAGGCTTAACTTAATTAACACAGATGTAGTGAGACTATGGGAATATAAGCCGTGTAATATCGTACCAGTACTTTTGTTACGATATTTAGCTACAATGATGCATAATGTAAGGTAGGGGTGCTCAAACTTGAACTGCTGGTGATTCATCTCAATATTATTAGACTAGGATGGATCTCTGAAAGGCTGCAAGTATGTTTGATGCAGGATTATCGTCTAGGTAGGTGTAGGTAACTCCCGCTAAAAATGATAAAGGAAAGTGATGAGGGTGTTGTTCTGGTTCTTACTGGTTAGTTGTGTATTCCCTACATTAGTTACCTACCTACTAAAACAATATCTGTTAATAGTTCTATTTCGGTAATTTTTTCTCGAGTTTGACTCAAATAGCACACCGGTTGAGTATCCCTGATGTGTGGCAAGATTATGATCAAATAAGGTAAAATGAATAGAACGATAGAATGAATCACTGACTGAATAACAATAAAAGAAAAATCTATCTTACAAGAGTCTAGATCGGATTTGAAATTAATAATAGCTAACATATTAATTATTGCGATGCACAGAACTTATTCACGTGCTAGAAAAGTAGACCACTAAGACCAACATTCTTCATTCTTCAACTTTCATACAATTATAACTAACAGATTGTAAAAAATTCCTACTCTTCACGCGAAGTCCAAGAATTCTAAGTTATTAACTCGACTTTGTCATTATCTTCTCTCTACTATTTAGAGAAATGAGGACATATTCTGGCTGGATATTTTTACAATTTATTGATCGACCACAATTCTTTTTAATTAAGCTACAAAACAATGATCATACTATATAGTATTGTAGTTGTTGAAACAGAATAATTTAATAACACAAGATTTGAATCACTTCGTTTATATTTCTTTAATGCAACAATAATCTTGTTTCAGGATAATTTCAAAACTCTACTAAGTCAACTCTTGTTCTCCTCTCCTCGTCTCGTATTTTTCTGTCCCCTTATCGTATTTCGCTCTACACTCCGAAAAGCTTCAGCATTTTGTCTTATTGCCCATCATAAAAGAGTAGAAATACTTTCATTAGAATTTATATACGCCGTGCATAAGCCGTCAATTGTTTGTCAGTGAACTAGGCTGTCCACTGTCAATATTATTTTAGTCACGTTCAGCGTTAATAACTCGGTATCGTCTATATATGATAATTATTTCAATAAAGGCCATTGAAAAAGGTGTTACAAATGCCTGCAATGGAGAGCTCTGGTACAATTCAGAATAGGCAATTTTAAACCCCGTCGACTAAACACGCGTGATGCCATGATGAATTGAAGGCCAGTACATCAGCGGCAACTAATTATTTTTATGAGAACGATGTACTGAATTGCCTACTATGTGCACGCACTTTCTCGAAAAATATTAGTTATATAGGCCACATGACGGCATATCAGCGTCGGAGCTAAATAATCGCTGTGGCTGAAATCGGTCACGAGCATTATTATCATTTCAATAACTGATAATACAATTATTCCTTATTCCTATTCTTCTTTATTCCTTTGCAGTGGATAACAAACGGTTGAACACGTGATTATTATGAGGTTGGCTCAGTTGAACGTAATTATTAATGACCACGATGTATACGTTATCGCAACCTACGAACAGACAAACATTATGCATACTTCACGTAGCCGAGACTCAAACCCACGCTTAGAGTAAATCCTACAAATTGTAATACGGTTCAAAACAGCTAATTACTCGACAGCAAAATAACTAACAACAGTTTATAACGACAATTCTAAAGTAACACAAGAGCGTAATTCATTATTGATTTAGCTATATTTTTATTACCTCAGAGAAATTTTTAAACATCTTCGCTTCTTATTTATTCTGACGTTGTACAAGTCATGTCCAAAGACTTCTCTCTCCATCGTGATTTCCATTTGACTCGGCGTCCACTTGACACAAGAATTGCGTTTCCATCGGTCCATATCGGTTGCGGTTTTCTGACATTCCATCTATTCTCGTTCGACCACAACTATTCACTTTGTAATATCCGTTTTTTTCTTTATCATAAACACAGTCTTCACATTCCATAGTATTTATAGTATAAAGTATCTTAAAGATTTAAGCCTTGGGAAAATTAATTTCCGCATTACTGAAACCAAAATCAAATTTTTGTCGAAATGTATCACACATAATGAGTTATTTTTTCCAAATCGCTAATTTTTGAAATTACAAATAACCACACTTATTTTATTATTAGTAGTGATACAATTATCACTTTTGCTCCAAAATTTTAAAGAAAAGTGGTTGAGAGTAATGTCACTATTACAAAACATTCGTTTGTTGTGTTTCCTGTTAAATTAAAAGCTAGCTTCTACTTAGACGGTATAAAAAATTGCATTTTTAATAATCGAACTTTTGTAGGCATCGCTTCTCGTCTTGACTTCAAATACATTGTAATGTTCAGATGATTATACCGATCGTGATTTATTAAATCAGACACGTAGAAGATAAAAAAACTTCTTGTTCTTCTTCGTAGTTACAAGATAGTTTGGGCTTACATTAATTTAGTATATATATAATATATTAGCTACTAGATTTTGCCCGCAGCTTCGTTGATATGAATGTACATTGAACCTACCTCTTGGGGATAGTATTTTTCTTCTAGATAAAACGTTCCCTATGTGTTTACCCCTGATAAAGTGTATGAAAAATTTAATGATGGTCATTAGGCAGTTGAGGCGTGAAAGCGCCAATAAACAAAGATAAAATAAATAAACTTCTATTCCCATTTCTAATACTAGTTTTTTTTTTTTATATCAAAAGGAGGCAAACGAACACATGGGTCACCTGGGGTTAAGGGATCACCACCGTCCATAGACATTAGCAACAGCAGGGGAGTCGCAAGTGCGTTGCCAGCCTGTGTATGGCGGAGGGGGAGGGTTTGGGGAATGACGAGTGGGAAAGGGGAAGGGAGGTGAGCTTCCGGCGCTCGCACTGACCGAACGAAACGTAACAGTGCAACATTGTTACTTCACGTCGGTTTTCTGTGAGAGGGTGGTACTGACCCGGACGAGCCGACCCATTCATGCTGAAACTAGTAATAGCTACAGCGTGGCTCTACCACCTACAAAATCCTAGTTACAATTTAATAGACATCGATGGTAGAAAGGTTAACTGAATAAGCCATTGACACTATCTCACATACAGTCATATAGTACATTTTGCTGATTCATATACAAATAATTATATTGATAAGGAAAACCCCTGATACTGAGACTAACAATCAGAAAGATCAAATATTTCGTTCAATTTGCAATGTTGCCATTCATTTATTCATTCAATTACACATCGCGAAGAACGTCATTCGCAATTTATCAGACGATTAAATACTGTTATAAAACAATTAATTTAACGAATGGGACACAATTATACTACTAATTTAGTGGCAGCCGGGGCCACCTGTCAACGGCTTGATTCAAATTTATTGGATGCACTCAAACATAAATGGTGTGTCCTTAGCATTACGATCTTCGGCGTTATTGAACGGTTACGCTTGAGCCGACTCTGTCAGTTACTAGTCAGTTCACACGACACTATAGGCATAAGTCAATTGACGTAACCTAAAACCGTTTCCGATGAAGTATCGTATTAAATAGATATACTAAACTATAACGATTATTATCTAAGAAGTTGTTTATTGAATCAAAAATTCAGGGAACTATTATGTTAATGTGAACTATCACAAAGGTTGTAAAACTAATTTTCGCAAATCTGAGATCATAATAAAATTCATGTCGAATTGTTGTCCAAAGGAGTTACTTTTCCAAGTCAATAATTTTTAACTCATACATAACCACAACTCTCTATTTAGAAGATATATATTGATCACATTAGCTCCAATGGATTAAATTAAAAACCAACAAAAACATTGGTTTGGGTTGGCAAAGAAATAGTAAAAAGCAACATAATCAGAAAAATAGTCACGCGATCCATTCAGCGCCATCTTACTTCGCCGCTCGAATATAAACTGAATTAACTGGCTACACTTGTTCGTTTACATTCAATGCTACTATGCTAATCTGTTCTTATGATATGTTAACGAAATCAAACAGTTTTATTTCTCCAATTGTTGGTTGATTTTTCATACAAGCGTGGAAGAAACAAATTATAAGAGCCTGGTCGAGCAAACCAATGTTTGAAGAAAGAAAAGTCAATAGCAAGAGTCTTGTAGTCTATTTCTAATGTTACTATAAATATACTATGAGCGATAAAGGGTGGGTTTGCAGGTTTGGTTAGATACTTGAATCAGGTTGATTGTGACAAGGTCAATAAAATGATCATTTGATATGAGACCCACTTAAACTGAATAGTAAACTGCGATATAAAGTTTTTTTTCGAACTGACTACTCTACTGGCCTAGCAAGGTCTTAACAGCTTCACTAGACTGTGTAAAGTAATTAATACGCCGCATGACGGCGACTGCTGTAAAAATATTCGTTTTGTTTGCTTAGTATTAACTTAAGATTGTTACAAACGAATAACTTATTACAAACATACATTCTTAAATTAAAAAATATATTAAGATACCGAATCAGTAGCTGTGATCTTGAATATAAACACGAATGGAGTTAAGATTAAATATCAGGGAAATATTTATTTAAACATAAACTGGAAACAACAATGTCAAAGTTCGACAACCAAGAGCGCACCTTGACCTTGCAACGAATGTTTCGATTTATCTCCTGTTTGCCCGACAACATTATATAATTTGCATTCAGTCATCTAAAAATTTAACTTATTAAATTATTTAAATGAACCTATCTTTAATTCATTACATATTATAAAACAAAGTCCATTGCCACGTTTGTCTGTTCACGTATGTTCGCGATAAAGCCAAAAATTATTGAACGGATTTTCATGCGGCTTTCACCAGTAAGCAAAGTGATTCACGAGGAAGGTTTAGGTATATCATCTGTCAAGGGTTTTTTGTTACAAGGGCGGGACAACGTTCACCAGGTTCGCTAGTGAAATTATAATATTCGTATTTCGAAGATCATTTAAATTTTCTAATATCTGAGATGGCAAACTAGTTAGTAGGACTAACTAATGGTGGTAGAGCCACGCTGAAACTATTACTGGTCTCAGCATGAATGGGTCTAAGAATGGTAGTACCACCCTCTCATAGAAACCCAACGTGAAGTAACAGTACTTGCATTGTTGCGTTTCGTTCGGTCAGTGAGAGCGCCGGAGGCCCACCTCCCCTCCCCTCCCCTCTCCTCTCTCCTCTCCCTCCCCTAATCCTTCCCCCCGAAGAGTGGCAACGCACTTGCGACTCCTCTGGTGTTGTTAGTGTCCATGGACGGTGGTGATCACTTAACATCAGGTGATCCACCTATTCATTTGCCATCTATGACATAAGAAACTTTTTTTTTTTTTTTTTGCAGAGGCATGTACAACAGTCTTAATAATTCTTTCAAGTTCAGTACAATTTAAATAAAACAAGATGCTGCCCACGTAACCACTCATCAAAGAAATTTCGTAAACATATCATGCTAAAGAGGTACATTCCGAAACACTGGACGAATCGATCGTCTATCACCTCTGAATAATAAAATCACATCAAACTCTGCCGCTACGTTACCTCTGCAACTAACCAAATTACACGTTTAACGAAACACTATTTGATATTCAAGCTTGTTTAATTCGTTTTATTTCAAGAAATAAGAATGTTCGTGAGAATTAAAGTCGCCAAATACCTCCTAAGCTATTGATGACATAAATATAGTAATACTTAAAAAACAAATCAAGCAGAGCTTTTAAACGGTGACATAGAATAACTCTAAGTTTATTTAAATAATGAAAGAAAGAAATACTTTATTGTTGGAACAACCATACAATTAAATTAAATTACACAAACTAATTAGACAGAAAAAAAATACATTTTAAAAATGAAAAATAGATGTCCAACAATTGGCGAACCCATTCAGCAAAAATCTGCAATACTGTAAGTAGTACTGCAGCGCTGATTTTCGATGGGAGCCTATATATGATGATAAACGGACGTTAATGTTAGTACAAAATTTGAAATGAACAAACGAATAACACAGATACACGTAACACGTCACGGATGGTCATACTAAAGAGATATAACTACTGTAACCATAAATTTAGGATTAAACAAAACAAATATAAATTTAGTAGAAACAAAATAAATGAATAAAAAATACACACCAATAAACAATACAATAGAACTACGTGAATACATTATACGTCACTTTAATTCATAATCAGTATTCATTCACTTTTATACACAATGGTGTGGTTAACAAAATTCGAGTTACGTGAATTGAGTACTCTGGACTCGCCTATTATCTTTGATCTCAATTATTGGAGTTAAAAATTGGAATAGATTTTAATACTGTTTATAAATATTTAGTATAACGTGATACTCTATCCACAAACATGTGTCGAAGTATTCCGATATCTGTATCACAAAATATCAATTGAAACTATGTAAAAACTTGAATAAAGGGTATCAATATATCATGTCTGAAAAGAGTGCGTGGTAAACCAAGTCAACGTCAAAGGCTTTCATCATTCGTATAATAAGTATCTTGTTAGATATAGGTGGACACTTTATTTACTAAAGAACGAAATTTGGAATCAACTGATGACCTTTAATAACTAGGAATAATTAAGAATATATTTACACTAGAAATCACTTCTTTGGTGGTCTATAGTTCTTTAAATGTCAGATTATTAATAATCAAAGTCACCGGATCAGATATGGCTTCTTGGTAGATAGATTATTTTCTAAAGAAGGAAATTTGGAATCAACTGATGACCTTTAATAACTTGGTCGAATTAAAAAGATATTTGCACTAGAAATAACTTCTTTGGTGGTCTATAGTCGTTTAAATGTCTGATTATTAATAATAAAGGTCACCGGATCAAATTTCATTAAAATTAATTACGAGTATTTATTATAGCAGTGCTCATCTTTGCTAACTACATTTTTTTTTTAATTATGCTTATGTTGATATTTGAACACTTTTTATATTATGTCAAAATTTGGTATCAGCAAACTGAAGGCGGAACACAGTAACAAAGCCTACAATAAATGTTTCTTGCTTTCGAACGTAGTCAGAAAATGCGTGAATAAATATTCCTAATCGGGCTTCAATGTAATAATGGTAGTTAACTAGAAGTAAGTCATACCAACAAATTTTGAGCGATCACATAGAATTTCTAATTACGAACACTGTTTACTAATAATGAAAAAAGCCTCACTGAGAAATCTGGTAGCGTTCATCAGACGTTTCTCTAGTATCTTAAGGAATTAGAATAGATTTCTCGCTGCTGCATGTTATAGAAAATCAAATAGTGCTGTACTCTTTATTGTTTTATTGTAATTTGTATAACAAATAAGATTAACTACCTAACTCTGACATCAAACGATATAAAAGTTAGTTGCAAGTCATACGATATTATTGGGTCGAATGTCTGTTTGCAAAATTAAACCATATGAAATAACAGATAGCTTGCTTAAATACGAAATGACTTCATTATTCCCTGATCTTTTATCTCACGCAGACATTGCATAACGAGATTCGTGAATTACGTGACTTTGGCATTGTTGCGTGAAACGAAAAAAAAAACTTTTTAGCAACTTATGAAGAACTCCGTGGTTCATTAATTTAACAAGCGTGTAGGTGCCATTTTTTACACTTTCTACATTATTCGCATTGCCTCTCAATGCGATGTTGCGTGTAATCTGTATTTTATAGATTTAATCAGTAGCTGAATTGAATATAGAGTAGCCATTTAAAAATATCTAAAAGCAAAATATTTTTTGGTAAATTTCATATTGAATAGGCCCGTCCATTTAAACGCAAGTAATACATTAAAGTGCATCAATAACGATATTGATATTGGTTTTACTAAATACTAAATGGATTTTAACAAATATTTATGGTAAACTATATGCACCAAACGAAGCCGCTACCTACTACCAAAATAATAGATTAATTGACTAAAGTGGCTGCCTAACTGACTAAAATACCAAGTTTCTATAAAACAATTGTTTGGAAAAATACATTTTACAAATCTTTTTTTTATTTTAGACGACTTCCATAAATGTGGTTTGTACTAACAGGCTATAAGCCACGCCAAAATACAATTTGCATAGAAATACATCAGAAATAGATCGGTTCGACGGCGACAAGTCCACGATCACGTAATGCGATGCTAATAGGTTTCGCTACACGCTTCTCGGAACTCTAGCACAATAACCGTTCAATTCGGTAAATGCAAATAAATGTCAAATAGGTTCAATGGATCCGAAGATTACAGCTGGATAGGATAGTGTTCGAGTTGTAAAGAATAATCATCTGTTGATTGTAACTATCGAGATGGTTTCCTGTCATGAATTGTGTACGGAAACAGAAACTAAAATTAACTCGGTTGAAGGCCTTGAGCGCGTGTAACTGACTCCTGCAAGGATATTTGCGGTTATCATGTTCATATCGAAATTGCGCGGAGCATCGGTAGTCATAAATGCAAGTTTAAATTAAAGGAATAAACTTTTGTGATTGAACTTATTGTAATATCTGTTTACACATTAAGCTGAATGATTATAGCAATATCATAAAAACAAGCATAAAAACTATATTATTTAAATATATTTAGCTGTGACCTGGTGATAAATAGTTCAAACTGTCTAACCTAATTGTATTAATATTATCATAAGAGTAAACCGTCTAATGAAGACGAGATAACTAGTCCCCTGAGATGTGACTGAGAATGTATCAACGAATTATTACTATCAACTGAGGTTAACATTATTAAAAATGCCACAACCTTTGTAACATAATCTCGTGTCGGTACAATAAAAATGGACATATACGGAGAAGTTCTGGAATTGAATCGTATATTTCCCATTATAGAAGCATTTTTACATACTAATGAGACATTTATATTGTAAGAGTGGGAAAACCTGTGAAAGATTCAACTGCAAAACACTACCGCTACAATTATTTCCTCATGCTAAGGGCTGTTCGAAGAATGTGATTAGCGCATGCAAGCACATGGGGTCTTCCAATTCTGTCCTCGAGTGTAGTAAACTATTATAACAGACATCAGAACTACTATCTGCCTATAGGCACTACAAAAAATAATCCGTTATTATTTTTATCAGTCGTACAAGAACTATTTACGTTAATTCCGACACGGTAACAAAACGAATTTGGGTTACTGTGGAAACACGTTCCAATTCCATTACGAGAACAATAAAAATATGTAACACATGCTCCCAGCATCAAGGTATATTAATGTTTTCACGGCTCGCGTCGTGTCGTGTATCATGACTGGGAATAACTCAAATATAATACAAACGTATGCTATGCGGATTGTTCGGTAAGCCCACGCATTGCGAGGCGCGGCTGCGATCTGTTTATTTAGATCTGGTTCTATGGAAGTTCAATGATATGGACTTGTAAGTGCTGTAGTGTTTACGATGTCTCAGATGAGATATTCTACAAATAGTATTGTGATGGTTTAGGACCGTGTATACAGAGTAATCAACGCGATTGCTCTTACAAAAATATGAGGACTTGAAACCCATATTCCGAAATGCCACGTTCGTCTGCCCTATATTTTTAATATACCGTTTGATACCCTTTAAGCATAACATGATTGGGTACTTACAGTTAAGCACCGTTAAGTGGTGGCCTAGTGGTTTGACCAGTGGAATATCATTTCGATATCTACAAGTTTGAAACCGGCATGTACTAACAATTTTTTTGGAATTCGCGTACGTTTACTAACTTAAATTGATAATACTATCGTGAAGGAGAACATCGCGAGGAAACCTGAACCAGTGAAATGTTCTTGTAGTAATCATGTATGTGGGAATAACATAAAACTGTGAGCTCGAAATTGGCAATAGTTCGTGGGCTGGCGTGGTGATTATGCCCGTACCATCTCTGGGAAGAGGTCTATGACCTTGTAATGGGTTTCCTACAAGCTGATGATGATTACTGATGAGTGAAGAAAATCATCTGATATTGCAAGATGATATAGGCGAACATGAAGACTTAAACGCAAAATAATCACCGTGTTATAGGAAATTAGAGATAAGTGTTTGATAAAGAACGTCACATCTTAGCAGACGCTCTGTCCGTGCTTTCAAGAGAGGATATAGATACCATTTTATGCGCTATTCTACTATTTTGGGGTTTTCAACTAGATAGTACAACCGGTGATACAAATAATTGGGTCAACGTTTTAAATGCTAGCTTTTGTCTGCGGCTTCACTCGCTTTAATGTATGTTTGACCTACACCTTAGTAACAGTGCTTTTTTCCGGTACAATTTATGTTTTTCTACATCTGAAAAGAAATAACTTTTGTACTTATAATATAGGTTAGGATTACTATGTTAAAGAATTTCTATTATTAAATTCATAAAACTTATTAATTCATAATAATTATGACTCAAAATAATAAAGATTATTTACTACGAGAATACTGTTGACATAACAAAAAAAAATAGAAAATTGGAATGTATGGTTAGTGTTTTTTATTTTTTTTCGTTGTTTTTGTTTTAGCTTTCTCATTTACTTAAATTATTTGCTATAGAATATAATAAATACGTCGTAAATACCTATAATTTAAATTGCACATATATAGAGTTTTTGAAAATGCATGTTATTTACTATTCTAGTGTAAATCTTGTTGGTGTTTCTAAATAAATAAATAAATATCTTTAAATTAGTAAAAGGCTTTAGATGTCTCAAAACTGGACAAAAGAGAAAAACTGAGGGAAAACATAAACTTAATCACCAAATAAAATCGTGTTGTATTAGAGATTTAAACCGCTAGGGAGTCTATAATTTTGTATTTTTTCGCTTTGGATCTACAATAAAAAGCCCAAATTTGTCACGATGTTACTTTCACGGAAAACTATTACTGAATCATCGTTACCTCAGTATATATACGGTTTAAATTTCCGTGCATCAGCTATATACCATACGTCCACTACGATTTCAACACATCAAATATCGATATATACTCCAACAATATATGGTGAGTGTGGGCGAACTCAAAATGCTTTACATCACCGCGAGAAACGTGGTGAAAATGCTAGATGTCAAGCAAATATTTACCATACTATTATCTGAATTGTCGATTATTCTTAAATTTGGGTTATGGCTGCACCTGCGTCGCTGTATCTCAAAACACACTCGGTAAAAGTTAATCATTCAAAACATGATAAAATAGTCATATTAACGACTAGCCTCTGCCCGCGACTTCGTCCGCGTGGAATAGTTACTTTGGGCTAACGCTAACACGTCGCGGAAGCTCTCAAGAGGAAAAAAACCTCGATTTTAAAACATTCTTCATTGGTGCTCCGCTCCTATTGGTTAATATCAAGACCAACCGTGATTATATATAGCCTATGACCTTCCTCGATAAATGGTCTATATAACACTGAAGGATTTTTTTAAATCGTACCAGTGTTTCCTGAGATTACCTCCTTTTTTCTTTTTTGTACATAGGGATATTCCTAACAGATACCCATCCCGTCGGGCAGCTGAGGATGAGTTATGTCCGATTTGCACGGACTAAAACCCCATAGTGCCTTTTACCTTTTTAGGTGGGGGAGCAGGGACTGCCAGCTGGCACTGCGTCTGCTTTCCCGACAGGTGTAAGCCCTTCAAGAGGCCCTGACTACGGTCTGAGAGGTCAAAGATGGCAGACCCCTCAAAGGGGGAGTGGGTATTAGACCCCCCTAACGAATTGTGGGAGTCGCATCGGCACAATGCGCCTCCACCACATGGACATGCCAGTGTCCATCGCCCCCAGGCCCCATCTACGGTGGCCGGCGGTCATCACCTACCCATCGCCGCCGTGTGGTTCGCCGACCGCGGGAAGCATGACAATCTCGCAATAGCAGGCGATGGAGAGCCACCCGGCCTCGCTCTCGACCATCTTATTAACGACGATCGGGAGCGAGAGATCCGGGCCGATGGCCGCCACCAGCTCGTAGCGTGGCACGTCCCAGGCACGCAGCCACAGTGATGGCAACCTGGAGTCGGCTCTCGGTCAATGCGACACAGGTAGCGCCCGAAGCAGCCATACCCCGAAAGCACCTGTGTCAGCCGGAATCTCAGGGTGCCATGCCGCCTGGTGAGCCATTGGACCATGACTGGTTGAACAGCCTCGATTGTTACCACGCCCCAGCTAGGTCGTTCAAGTCGTCGAGGCGACTCTTCCACCACTAGAGCACCTGGTGGAGCTGGGACCTATTAGAGATTACCCCCTACAACGTCACAAACTCACACACAAACCCTATAGACGTATATTTTTGTCTTTTTTATATCACGTTTTCGTTTCAAATCACAACAAGACTTAAAAAGCTTTTCCTTTAACATATGACTCTTGGCACCCATCAAATGCCATCCTATGAAATTTCACAAAGCTGTACAATATACAGGCAGATACTTATTCCACAGATAACTTATTATGTTTTAAACTTTATTCTTACAGTACTCTCGTACATATATCATTGGATTTACGTCAATGCATCCTACATTAAACTATCGGTACTGAATGCTATTTTCTAGAATGTTACTCATTGGAACCTTCAATGCAATTCGTGTCTGTAAAATGAAACGTTAACTCGTTTATGATGCATAAATTTACATATAATTACAGATACTATATAAAAAGGTCGTAAACCTATTGAAACATGTAAGTATAAATACGACATTTTGCAAAATTATTTCATAGAAATAACATCGATCAAGTCCGTATTTATATTCTCTGTTAGATAATATACAATATAATACACTTATTACTGCAACTAGCTTCTTCCCGCTCTTCTCTGACCTGTATTTATATCAGGACTAACAAATCTTGGTGACTTAATATTATGCTCATGCAACACGTCAAAGGAATGAGTACTGAATCGTATAGATTTTACGATCACCTCTCTCTCCGTTTATATTGCCAATTTCAAATGATCTCTTTGCGAAAACAAAAAGTTTGGAAAAAAAACACGCAGCGGAAGCTCTTAAAAGGAAAAAAGACCCAATTTTGAAACATGCTTCATTGATGCTCCGCTCTTGTTGGTTTTAGCGTGATGATATATAGCCATCCATAGTGACATTAACATGTCATTTTATTTGCATCTATTTTTCTATTATAGTTTCATATTTTGTATTTTTATAATGGTTTATTATATCTAATATGATATTATTATTACTGTGAAGAATCTGAAGCCACGAATACTGAGAAAAAAATGGCAATATAGCAAGCAAACCATAATCTGGAAGAACTTCGTTTTTAACCGGAACGGAAAATATTTTAAGGTTAATAAAAGAGCCCTGATGTCTTAACTATATAATAATAATCATACATACAGTGGTACAACAAAATAATCCCAAGGAGGGATGACGTCAGGCAGGCGGCCGATCGTAAAAATTAAGCCAAATCATATACCACAACATGACAAACATGTTGTACCGACCCTACTTATGTGGGATAAGGGTAAGAAGAAGATATATAGCCATCCTCCATAAATCAGCTATCTAACACTGAAACTAACATTTTTCAAATCGGAACAGTAGTTCCTGATATTAGTGCGTCCAACCAAACAAACCCTCCAGCTTTACAATATTAGTATAAATTACCACTCTTCTTTGGTACTTAACTCAAGCCGTCATTCAAATTACAATAAATTTTCATAGAGTGGACCGATTTTAATGAAACAAAAACTAAATTACCCTCGAGGAAATGTTTTATGATTATCTTTGAAGTTTTATTGTGAACCCAGTACTTTAGCAGTGGTGCGTGTTCACAAAAGCAGACAGACAGACAGATAGACAGATAGACAGACAGACAGACAGACAGACAGACATACATTTCTAAAAATGATTGAAATGTATTTTATTACTTATTCCAAGACACCTGCAACAAATTTCACAAAAATTGAAAAAGTACAAACACGTTAGATTAACATTCTTGTTATATGTATAGAGATTATGAGTGTTTAGCATTCCATCTTTCAACAGTATTTTTGCATTTTAAAGAATGCAGACTTTCTTTTTACTGTATTGCTTAAATTTATGACAGACTAGCTGTGCCCGCGATTTCGTCCGCGTAAAACCTTATAAAAAACAGTGATTACTAAAGTCATCCGAACGTATTAATTCCATTTACTTATCTACATTTCTCTCGTACTTAAGTCGCGTCGTTGTTAAAAGTACAATAACTTTTGAGAGACCGATTTTAATGAAACAAATACTAAATGTTACTCGAGGATATAGTTTGTGATGTTTTATCATAAACACAGTATTTTAGCAGTGATGCGTGTTCAAACAAACAGACAGGCAGACAGATAGACAGACATTTCTAAAAATGATTAAAATTGATTTTATTACTTACTAGCTGATCCGTGCAATTTCGTCTGCATCGAATCGGTTATGTAATTATTTACGACATCACATTAGAAACCTCAAAAATAACAATATTTCTCCACTATTTAATGGATGTTATTATACATATAAACCTTCCTCTTCAATCACTCTATCTATTAAAAAAAACCGCATCAAAATCCGTTGCGTAGTATTAAAGATTTAAGCATACATAGGGATATAGGGACAGAGAAAGCGACTTTGTTTTATACTATGTAATGATACCAAGACACCTGCAGCAATATTTTTAACAAAAATTTAAAAAGCACAGACACGTTAGATTGACTTTCTTATTATATATATTACGGTCTATGAATATTTTGTTAATTTGCATCAATTTAAAAACTGCAAATGTGTTAACAAATCCCTTATTCTTTACAATGATTTATTGCTCGCTTGTTGATCATAAGTATCTTTGATATTGGCTTGATGTCATTAAATACGAACAGTGAGCCTGCTATTAAACTTGTCACATTCTTATTTAGATCAATTCCGTGCTGACTGTTGACATCATCAGGGCTTGCTTACACCATACCTATTAACGAAACCGTTTCTTTTCCAATTGCCTCTGTGAGGTCATCTTTTATGTTAAAGAGGTTGTCATCTGACAGTTCCTTAAATACGTTCGCAGTTGGCATATTATTTATGTCTTTTCAATTGGCTACATGTATCATTATAATTTTGTTTGTTTTCTTTAATATACAAAGAATAAGTTCTTACTAAAACCCAATGCAAATTAAGTATAGACTTAATGTACTTACTTGAAAAGAATTATGTTTTTGGTAACACGTTCTGCGATTTGATACCTATTGAAAGCGAAAGAGTTACATATATCATGTTATGTACGGTTGTAACGTAATATTGTATGTTAATACGTGATGTAGCCCAATAACGCTGTGAAGGCATGTCAAGAAGTGTTTAGATAGTTCGAAAAAAAAGTATGATAATAAATCTATTGTCAAAGTATCAAAGGGTCTGAAGGATATGTCAGGCAACACTTGCAAAATTCGTCGAGCAAAATAATTCTTTCAATGTTGAATAAAAACATTTGCATAAATGTTAAAATTTACACAAAGAGTTTCAAGCATAACTTTGTGTATATGCATATTTAAGATCACCGTGATAGGTGTCATATTATTTGGGCGTACATATTCGGCAGACATAGAAAAATGTGACCTAACCTAAAAAACCTGATGATAAGTGATCGCCACCATCCGTAGACACTAGCAACATCTGGGGTATCGCAAGTGCGTTACCAGCCTGTGTCCCATACCCAACAGAGGGAAAGGGAAAGATGAAAGAGGAAGGAGAAGGGCGAAAGGAAGTGGGCCTCCGGTGCTCTCACTGACCGAACGAAACGCAACAATACGAGCACTGTTACTTCACGTCGGTGTTCTGTGAGAGGATGGTACTACCCCGGGCGAGCCGACACATTCATGCTGAAACTAGTAATAGCTACAGCGTTGCTCTACCACCTTCAAAAACGTTTTAGCTAAATTAAATGATATAATACTATTCTAACAGTGGAGCGATATAGTTATGCTGGTTAATAATATTTTAGGTGATAACTTATTCTTTCAATCATATATATGTACATAATTATTGTTTTAAAGATTTAGTCACCACAGGAATACTTGTAGTTTAGAACGTGTTAAATCGATGATAATTTTTAATCGAATACACAATGTTGTTGAAATGCACACATTTAGTAGACCACTATGTTATGGGAATTCGGTGTCATTCCGATTACAACTTGCAACTGAATAAACATTTGGATGTCTGCCGTCATTTCACCGTATACCTACGCAAACGAAAGCTTAAAACCATATACAACTTATAACCACGATAAGTAAATCTATGAATTAAATTATGTGCTACATACGGTTTAAAATCTAAATCTATACATATAATAATAATGTAAATCTAACATATCTATACATTCTTTAGATTTTAGTGAAAAGAATCGTTACAGGTGTCTAGGAATTAGCAATAAAATACATTTCAATCATTTTTATAAATGGCTGTCTGTATGTCGGTTTGTTTGGATACGCATCACAGCTAAAGTACTGCGTTCACGATAAAACGTCACCAAGAAGATCATAAATCATATATCCTCGAGTAACATTTAATCTTTATTTCATTAAAATCGGTGGACTCTATTAAAATTTATTGCAATTTTATTGACAACGCGTCTTAAATACGAGAGAAAAATAAATAAGTAAATAGACTTGATATATTATATACATGATTTTGTTAAATTAAATTCCACACCGACGAAGTCGCTGGCAAAGTTAGTTATTAATATGCACATTGTAGATTATTATTTTGCTGTTCCAGACAAGTTTATTCGATGATTCATATACATTTCTTTAAATTTAATTATTTTACATTTAAGTGAATCATTATATCATAATTTAAGAGTTATTATTTATATATCTTTAATATCAATAATAGCATTTTCAATTCGTTATTGCAAGTTTTTGCTGTTAACGATTGTGTTTTATTAATCGTCTATTATGAACGTAAATAGTTTTGCCTCAAAATTCAAACTTGGAAACATTGACCCTAATTCGTTAATATATTCATGTTGTTAAACTTGAAATTGAAGCTGTGTTGATGGTAAAGCAATTATTTAATGTAATTTGATAAATCTGTGCTTAATAAATACTTAAAGGGAGCCTGAGTGTGAAGAGGGCTACCATTTTCATTTCTGTTATATTTCATTTTCTTTTGATGTAGTTTTTTCCAAGGTTTTCTAGTTTCGCCTAATTAATCCTTGTTCATATATAAATAAGAGGATCGTCTGCATGTTATAGGACATGCGTTCTACGCGTCCATATCATTTTGATAATGTAATATTTCTTATAAAATCAATTGAATATATAGTAGACATCGCTACCTTATTTTGTATCCCCGAATTCACTAAACAGATGTTAACAATAGAGGCACTAGAAAGAGTATTGTTAGCAATATTGGATTCATCGCAAGAACGACCATTTGTATGAACAAGTGTTTTAACAAGCGAGGAATCTTTGTTGACACGGACTCCTAAAGGTCAGACAATGTTTTACTTAGCTTTTAATAATGTCGCTGAACATATGAAGACATAAAGATTCAATAAAAATTGTTGCTATATACCGATGTACGATTGTAGTTCGTAAAATACTTTTGATTCGGAACGTTGATTAAATTGGCCTTCAATTAAATGAAGGCAAATATTTCTATCTGTTTTATTCTCGCTTTAAACAACAAGTCCAGAGTATCCCGTTGTTTGATTTAATATTTCTTGTACTGTATTTGTATAAACCTTTGTATTACAATTTTAATATGCTTTTCTAATTCGTTAATTCTATAAATCAAAACGATTGCAATGATTTTCGATAACAGTAATACCTGCTTTAGCTTAAGTAATTATCGAAATCAAAAATACGTAATTCAATTTAGACCCTGAGAAGGCACTTATGAACAAAACGCACTTTTGAAGGTGGTAGAGCCATGCTGAAGCTGTTACTCGTTTCAACATGAATGGGTCGGCTCGCCTGGGGTACTACTACCCTTTCTCAGAAAACCGACGTGAAGTAACAGTGCTTGCTTTGTTGCGTTTCGTCCGGTCAGTGAAAGTGCCGAAGGCCCATTTCTCTCCTCCCTCTTCGATCCCCCATTCCCATTCCCCAAACACAGGCTAGCAACGCACTTGTGACTTCCCTGGTGTTGCTAGTGTCTAGGGACTATGGTGATCACTTACCACCAGGTGAACCGTCTATTCTTTTGCCACCAATAATTTAAAAAAAACGCAACAATACAAGCACTATTACTTCACGTCGGTGTTTCTGTGGGTCGGGTGGTAGTATCCGGGCAAGCCGACCCATTCATGCTGAAACCAGTAATAGTTTCAGCGTGGCTCTACCACCTGCGATCTGATTTATCTTTATACATAACATAACACATTTTTACGAACCTGTATAGGTATAGATAGGCAGTTATATTTGTTTTTGGCGGATGCACAGAGATGAACATTATTTTCAAACGTCACCGTCGTTCACATATCCACACTCCAAGAATTCTACCTTCAGAACCAAAAACATCAAATAATGAATTTGCATTTGGAATTCATTATTATTAATATTTAAGTATATAATAATGTTTAATCTTATTCATACATCTAAATTAATTTAACAGAAATTCAACCGCAAAATTTATGACATAATAATTCTAATGTACTAATATAGAAGTTATGCGTTAAGCTTCAAGCCACTCCTGTTTACGATAAGATTTAATTCACCTTTGACACTTAGACACTGCCTCGATACTAATAATTAACTTAAGAGATTTAGATTTAGCATAACTTAATATGACACAACAAAGTAGGTTGTTTTTCTTTATTTTTTTGCAAAATCTTCCTAACGAATCCATCCAAACCTGTCGTTTCTAAGTCGCAGAAATAATATTATTATAAAATTTAATATGATTAGCATAATCAGAATTTAGTCTATGTTATTCAAATAAAATGTAGCTTCTATTACTTAAAGTATTTTATCAGTAGCTCCGGGAATCGTCTCCTACAATCACACAACCCGTACCTTTTTATGTAGATTAGTCGTACGAACAAATTCACCACACACTAATGATACACATATGTGCACACAGTAGTTACACGTAGTGGAAGGGTTTTCTTTTTTTTCCTTATTTTTCAAAGTGGGTTATTTTAATCAATTGACAGATTCAAAATACATGTTAGTGAGGCACATGTGTACAAATGAGTGACTCACTAACGTATACAGGTATGATAAACTTAGCTAGTTTGGCTTAGAAAGATGTTGCATTCAGCTAAGGTTCGCCCACTTTCGCACTCTTGAGCTTGTTGTCAAGTGGCTGAGTGTCTTAAGCGATTGGTCTATAAGAAAAAAATAACAAACAACACATGCTATTATAGCACTTTCAACATCATTATATTCATGAATTTTTTGACAAAGCATCTTTGACTGTATTTTTAGTGATAACCAAAATAGAAACTCATTACCACCAACGTTTCTAATCATTATTTACAGTTATACATTGAATTTTAATTGTGTATTACAATTAAAATTGATACAATTGATTACGCTTACAATTGATACAACCTAAAAAATGTCCAATACAACATTAGAGCTTTAAACGATATCTGGGACAAGTCGTATTAAGGACAATTGTTCCACAGACCGTAATCCAATTTTATCCGCTGATCCAAGGTCTACGTAATGCTCATTGAAGGTCGCCATAACATGGAATTGAGTCATGCTATCGAATACACAATATTTTATAATATAAACACATACTTTATATTGAATCATAGATATATTCTTTAACATACCTATTATTATACACGGTTAAGAAATAGTTTTGAAATTACCGCGGTTCTAATATTGTTTCATTTTATTGATTCAGCTGCTCCAAAAACTATTCGGTGACGTTACTAAATGAGTTACTGGTTATAAAATGTATACAAAATGCGAAAATTGAAACGATTGTCTTGTATTTTACAACACTTGTAATAATAATATACGACGAGACACAAACTTAAAGACTCATAATTAGGTCACGTTAGCTCAAGACTATGAATAAAATATAAAAGCCACTACATGACAGACCAAGATACCGCCAAAAACGCCTTAAACTAACTTATTAGACTTTTAAGACACTACGAATTCAATAAGTAATATGCGTTCAGTGATGTATAGTTTCTTGTCGGAAAGAAACGGGACAAATGGTGTAGTGTGCATGTACAGAAAAATGCAAACGAGTATCAGCAGTAGCTGACAGTAGTGTTACAGTAGTAAGACTGAGGATCTGAACGTGGGTTCCATTCGCAAATAGTGCATAAGAAACTGACCTACTTTTGAAATCAATTTCTAATATCCTTGATCTTAAATCCCTAATAGACGTTACAAATGAGTTCGCTAAACAAATTGCTCGTCGTTTATTCTTTCACACGACCATTTAGAGCTGTCGGTGGTCGTCGTTTAGCGTGATTTCCAACATCTCAATAGGATGACGTGTTCGTTTTGCACTTTTGCACCGTTTAAGCCAATAATACTTCATAGTGATTGCATCGGATGAGTTGTTCTTCTAAAACATTATACGTGTGAGTAATGCATTGGCTGGTGAGAAAAACAATATTGCTCTAAGAACACTGAATATTTTAATATGTGCAATGTAAATAAATATAAATATCGGTATTTTTATTATAAAGTTTATTTAGTTTAGTCAAAATGAATGAGTTTTTATGATAACTAAATTATTGACTTTCAAACGCAAATATAGTTCAAAAAATACTTTCCCACTTTACTTTAAAAGTTTTTCTATGTTTATTAATACGAATTTAGAAACAATGGTAGCTTATTAATAATGTATTCAGACACGGCACCTATCACTCTATAAAACCCTAACTGCGTTAGAGGATATTTTCTAATTTCCGTTTAACTAACTATAACCCCCAAGCATTTGCAACTATAATCTTGCAATTGTACTTGGAAGGCAATTCTTTATAGGCTCGGCGTGTTATCATTTTTGGCGACATCAAGTTACATTGTAGTCACACATAAAGGCATGTATATATAAAATAAAAGACAGTACAGTCATAGTAAAATATATTATGCAAGGAGCCTGTCTTTCGTAGTTATAAAAGTTCTAAGAATTCTTGCAGACGCTGCCAATATAGATAACAGTGAACAATTATATTGGCAACGGAACGCTACATCGCGCTATTAGAATAGTTCAGATCGTGATTATGATAAAATGCTACGAACCTATTAGGTACAGTGCGAGAAAGTTTGAACGCATCAATCAACGTCAACTTTGTTGATAAATGAAACGGACTTCATTAATAAAATGCCAGGTTCAACTGTGAAACATAATTATGAATTAACGATTCATTCTGATTATAAATTCAAATTATTTTATATAGCTTCATGGTTTACTTAAGTTTATTTGAACGGTCTAATTAGTGTTCGCTTTATAAGTAAACAAGTATATTTGCTCGCTTGCTTTACATAAATTTAGCCTAGCCCTCAGGAATATACTTTTTCTGTATAATATCATTTTCTGTGGTCCATTAATTACGTACGGCTTTTTGAGTTTTGAGGATTTTTTGAATAACCTCCCTTCCTCCTTGGTCAGATGTCGTAAGATAGACTCCTTTTCTTTTTTATCCATGGATCTTAATATATAGAAGTATATACGTAAGATTTAGTCAGATTTGGGCAGTCTCTTCAACTCGTATGCAACATGTATCAACGTTCAACGTGTATGCAAAGACGATCGATTGAATAACTGCCTTTTTTTTCTTTTTTTTTTTATATCATAGGAGGCAAACGAACAGGCGGGGCACCTGATAGTAAGGGTTCACCGCTGTCCACAGACACTTGCAACACCAGGGGAGTCGTGCATTGCCAGCCTGTGTTTGGGGGAAGGGAAAGTGGGAGGGGGAGAGGTGAGGGGATAGGTGAGAGGAGGGGGAGGGGAGGTTGGCCTCCGGCGCTCTCATTGACCGAACGAAACGCAACAATGCAAGCACTGTTACTTCACGTCGGTGTTCTATGAGAGGGTGGTACTACCCAGACGAGCCGATCCATTCATGCTAAAACCAGTAATAGCTTCAGCGTGGCTCTACCACCTCGGATATTATGCGCCTGCATCGGCCTGGCAATATAAACTGGCGCATTGTGCTGATGCGACTCCCATTGTTCGCCAGGAGGGGTCTAAGATCTTGACCCTCAGACTGCAGTCGGGGCCCATGGCATCCTCGGCTTTAAAACTTATGCTGCCACGAGTCGGCAAACCAATCCATCATAAGGTCTAAGTTTTGTATGGAGCCTAAACCCGCATAATTTTAAACAGTCCCAGGGTTAAATTTAATGTAGTAATTCCGACTCATGTATTTGTGTATTATTACATCTTAATGGTAATTCGACCATCCATTCGATCGATCGATATAACCATTATCAAAGTGATAGTACGTGATCATTAGTAGATCTCATCGAAAGTGTTAATTATACGAATGTACGTTTATATTAATTACTCGTACTGCCTTCAGGGTCTTAGCAAAGCTTTTATAGTATAAATAAATTATCAACGGGGCGCGCCGCTTCGGTAGCATTTATTTATAACTCCGTTTAATTATTTTGTTTGTAATTATATTAGATAATGATCTTTTTATTCGTATTTACGATACACTGAATATATTATCAACTAGCTGTGCCCGCGACTACGTCCGCGTGGAACGTAATGTAAAAAGAAAACCGTAATTAATAAAATTATGGGTGTATCAACATTCAACATCGGAAATATGATCTGGTCTCACACTTTGTGAACAATTTTGTTCTCCGAGCTGCGTGTCATAATTACATATTACTACTGTATAATGTGTAGTCGTAGCTCACACCCTGAATGCATAAACCTAGCGGCCACAGCTAATGTATATATAAATTTGTAATTCATATTGTAATAAAAACATAACACGTGTTTCAATGTTTCTACCTCCAAGTGACTTTGAAGAACAGTAACATTAAAAATTAGTGCGTGGAGTCCCTGATTGAAAATAGGAAGGGGTAGAAATTTTTAAGGAAATCATATTCTTTCTTTAAGACAAACTTTTTGAACATTGCTTACAATTCACAATTGATCGCATCTTTTAATTATCATTTTCGAGTGGAGAAATATCCAATATATAACATTTACAATGGGATTATGATAAGTAAAGTAAGATACGAAACGTTTGATTATTTTTCTCGCTCTGTCTCTTTCTATTCCCCCTCCCCAGGAGCGTTGAACGTTTAACGCAACAGTGCTTTCATACCACCTCCATGGTAGAGTTAAACGTTTAACGCAACCCTGTTGGAAGTCGCATTACAGGTTTCACTTCAATAATATTTCTCAAGGGTAATACTATATAGCCTTTTTTTTAAATATTTTGTAGGTTTTTACGTTTAACCACAATTTCACCTGACATTAACTGACTACGTAGTCGAAGATAACACGCTAAAACAAAAGGACGACTGCCGCTACCGGAACACACCTATAATTCATTGGTGACAGATTTCCAACTTGAGAGTTGTAGTTAGCTAGATGGGAAAATAAGAAAAGTAAACTGTGAATCCATTACGATATTTTGTTAATCCGTTAATCTCCCTCTTCTAGCTCCTAGCTCCGTTGGATATACCCTCTACTAATTTTCATATTCTTACGCGAAAAATAAGTCAAATCAAATCAAAACTACTTTTTTCAGTTTAGGCGCTTATAAATGTCAAAACTACCACCGGTTCGAAAAACAACCCACTCATCGAGAAGAACCGGCATGAAACTAAATCGGTAACATCTTTCGACATATATATTTCCAATAGGAAATAATTGCAGACATCACCATTGTTCACATATTGATCCACTCTGTAAAAGCCTTTTGATACCAAAACACGCTTGTCGTGGCGCTTAAACTTACAGTCAGAAAAAACGATAATATGCTTTGAGACTTTGTTGTAATACCTAACACCGTTACCTAAAAAACTATCACTGGTTTTAACTAAGACTGAAACATGGGACGCGCAGTTTGTTACAGTTTCTAGTATTCCGATCAATTCGGTCTTTTAAAAAATGCAGTTTTTCAAAATTTTACGGACAGGTGCCAACTTCCCGAAGCTCTTTACAGCGATTATCTTAATTTATCACCCAGTGTATATGTATATAGTTCTTACTGATTTCGATGACGGCGATTCTAAAGCGTTTTATTTCTTTCAAACATGGGCTCTAATGTGACTCGCGAACCCAAACTTACTTTTGAAGACCCGATCACATACAAAACAATAAAGTTAGCCATTCTGATTCTATGTATAAAAAGTACCTAGTGTATAACTTTCTGGAAAGATCGCGCACATACAAACATATTTAGGGAACAGAGAGAAATTTTATTAATTTCAATCAGTTAATAATAAAATGTACGTTATCAAAATCCGATTTAAATCATAAAAACCTTAACACACAGTTCAATTAATTTGGATTCATATTATATTATGAATGATCGCTTTGATTAAATATATTTTTATCGTCAAAGACTTAACAGACTCTGTACGAGGTCAGGGTCGGAGAATTTCACGATAACAGCCACAATCGAGTTTCTGTTATACATTTCTTATAATGAAATCGTTATTATTCATGAATTTACATACACATCGAGCTATTTAAACATGACGTAATTATCTATATTAAACACGCAGTAATATTTAAAGTTTCAGAGAACTTGTTTTGATTTAAATAGAACAGTTAAATTCTTAAATGCTGTTCGATTTAGGCAACGAAACGTTTGACATACATGCTTTATAGGTTTTTTTTTTGTGTCATAGCAGGCAAACGAACAACGTGATGGGTCACGTGATGTTAAGTGATCACCACCGTCCACAGACACTAACAACACCAGGGACGTCGAAAGTGCGTTGCCAGCCTGTGTTTGGGGGAAAGGGTGGGAGGGGGAGAGGAGAGAGGTGGGGGGAGGTGGGCCTCCTGCGCTCTCACTGACCGAACGAAACGCAACAATGCAAGCACTGTTACTTCACGTCGGTTTTCTATGAGAGGGTGGTACTACCCCGGGCGAGCCGACCCATTCATGCTGAGCCCAATAATAGCTTCATAGTGGCTCTACCACCTACTACAAGGTTTTAGCCTTTGTCGACAATTTGTAGACGATGTCGTCTAAGGTCTAATAAGCACGGTAAACCTAGAGAGTCACTGGTTCTCAAACGCAGATGCCAGAACACATAATTGGTACTCGGTACTAGCTAGTCAGGCGGCCTTAAAAACACTACCACCAACCATGGTATGGTTTCATTGCGATCTTTTGAGGGGCGCCAGCTTGCTATGTTCGAAGAATTGCAAGGGTGCGAATCGTAATAAATAATTAAAAATATTTCGCGGCCATCTTAATACCAATCAGCGCCGAGATTGGTTGTAAAAGAAATTCCAGTACGAAATTATAAAACGTCTAAAAACCCCACTGTTTTAAATCTATAAATTGTTTTCTAATAAATCCTTATAGTTTTATTCGATACGTTAAGAAAATATAAATATTTTCTGAAATCGTATAACAAAATCCTAATAGATCACACATCCAAAGCACTTAAGTTTGCTAAATAAGAATATAACTCACTTAGAACGTGGTCGATAAATTAATTACCCACTGAGGTTGAATGCACCGGCGTTTGTCAATTAACGTGTCAATTTATGTGTCAACATCCGAGGTGTTCGTTATAATTATGTATATTATAACACTTTATCAAAATTAACGTTTTTTAATGATACCGACCCAATTAGCAAGATTATACTTGTCACGCTCATGATATACGAATACTAGCTGATACCCAACTGCTTTCGTTACTCAGTAAATAACAATTAATTTTATAAGATGCAAGCAATTGTTGCATTTACAACAGAGTTAATGGAATTTAAAAAAATAGTATTCTAGAACTATGTACATACAAATAATTCCACATAAATCGTCGTAATACCGAGACATTTAATAGCTTTGAAGTGATTGAACCGCGAAGCGGCTGTATTTTCATTATATACCTATACCGTATACGTATCGTATAAAATATGAAAATCAAAGCAATTACAGTGGTGAAAGCCATCATATGCTAAATTATGCGCCAATGTAACAAAAAATAAATAATAAGAGAGACAAGAGAAAAACGTTGCAATATAAAGTTGTGATAATGTGAATACATCAAATCTATTGATAAAAATATAATTACAAACAAACGGCCTAATGTTTGTTCCTCAAAAACTTATTGTTCAATTAATTGCTTAAATGTAAATTTGTTATTTGTCCTTAATGGAGGAGGTATATTATTCCAAATTTTTGACGTCGCATATTTGAAACTTCCTTCACAACCTACTGATCTGTGTATAGGTATGGATACAGTGTTTCTTATTTTAGATCTTGTGTTCATATTATGAATGTTCCTATACCAGTGAAAATTAGTATACAGGTATTCCGGTTTTTGAGTCCTAATAATAATGTGCGTAAGACAAGCTAAACGTAAGTGTCTCCTTGAACACATGTTTAAGATATTTTTGTTTCTCTATTTTCTTCAGTATTGTATTTTGTACAATAAGTATATTTACTTTCTTCCTATATAGAATACAATCGAATAGCTGAATGTTTAGTTGGTGAATAAAAGATAATACAAAAATACATGTATTCAAATTTATTATCTAATTATTTGTAATAACTTCTAGAGTATCTTCAAAATTAAATTATTTCTTAATACTGGCTATACCCGCGGCTTCACGAGCATTGTATAGTCTGTTGTAAATATTTATCGCTGTAACAAGGAGTGCAATTCAGTAAATATGGATTTGCATATTGTCTATATTCAAGTGTTTATTATATTTATTAATTTCCATTTCAACAGCGTAGGTTGATGCGCTTCAGCGACATCTAGTGACAAATAGCATGCATTATTTCTTCATTAGGTATGTTAGGTTTTATGATGATCGGCCCATCGGTGTTGTAGTTCATCAATTACATTTTCTACTCGCGGCATCGCCCGCGTTAACATAGATTTGGGTTGTCTAGGGAACAGGACTTTTTTTTATCAAATCTACCCAGAGTACTTTTCTGTACTCTTCAGAATATCAACTATAACAAGTACAGAATATAACAAGTTAAGTGGTTAGAGTATAAACGTAACAAACTAAAAGCTAAACACATTCCATTTGTAATATTAGTAAGGATAGCTGAGCCCGCAACTCCGCCCGCGTCGGACCTTATGTAAGAAAAGCAGTGTCTAATAAAATCATTTGAATGTATTAAGACCACTACTCTTTTCTCTCGTACTTAAGTCACGTCGTCATTAATATTACAATATTTTTTTAAAGAGTTAACCTATTTTATTCAAACCTTGATTACATGTTACTCGAGTATATGCTTTATGACTTTCTTGGTGAGGTTTTATCGTGATGCGTATTCAAACAGACAGACAGACATTTCTAAAAATGATGTAAATGCATTTTATTACTTAGTCCTAGTTCTTTCTACCCACAAAAATCTAAAAAATACAGACACACTAGATTTTCATTCTTAGTATATTTATAGATACCAATATACATTATTATTATGATGAAATCGCTGATTGACCGACGTGTAAAGACTGCCAATAGCTTGTTATTAAATCAGCCTTAAATACCGATGTATAGGTAGCTACAGATCTGCTTCGGTGTTACACGCATGCAATGACGTCATAAGTGTCTAAACCGTTTAGGTCAATTTATGACGTATTAATTTTTACTTCTTAATAAAAAGAATCGCTAAAAATTATTTAAAACTCAACACAACATATGTGTATATATCTTCACACTAAAATAATTAATTTACTCTCCAGTGACAAAGCATACAATACCCAAAGTAGAGCATGAACTTTTATACTAACAATTGTATCGATTTCTAAGCATGCTACGCGATGGTGCAAGTTAGAAACGATTATATAAAAAATTATATACATACTTATATCATCCTAGTAGATTTCGACTTCAAGGCCGCCATTAATTTTTTTGTATAATATTTAAAAACGTCAATATTTGTTACACTCTGAATGCGAGTCTGTTACAAATAAAAAAGAATGACTCATTCATTGTGGCAACTGAAACCGTATCGAATTTTGTCGAACTCTTCGAATAACGACCGAAGAGGTTCCGGAGTCTTACTGAAAGATATTTAAACGTGCCACAGTCCGTCCGAGTACAGTTTTATTCTAGACATCGGAGCGTATACGAAGAGTGAGTGTATATGACTTTTGTCTTTATGAGAGTAAAATAAATTCTAACGCAAACGGAATTCTTTTACCCACGAACGTAACTATATAAACGATTTAATTGACAGATATGCATCAAAACAATGTAGGCATTTGCGTAAATTAATAAATTATCATCAGCCTATGAGAGACTCACTGTAGGGCCATAGGCCTCTTCCCGAAGGAAGGTATGGGCGCAATCACCGCGCCAGCCTACGACGTATTGGCAATTTCAAACTCTGATGGCCAAGAGCCCGTGAGTGCCAGACCTTCGTATTTTTATAAAAGCTGACAGTTCTTCTATGTTTGCCCTACACATTACTGTATACGCTCCTTGCTCTTCCAACTACTGCTCACTTTGAATGCATCTGGCAAGATGATAGAACCATCGAAACTGTCCGGCTACTATGTAAACATAGTTTAATAGGCCCCCAAAAAATTATATATAAAATTTAGGTTTTATAATATAACGTAAGTATAATTATAAATTATAATAGTTTAGGGGTATCCGTCAGAGGGTTGTAACCATACTAACTGTCTGGCAATGACCAACGCGAGTTTTTATATTGTTATGAATGAAATTAAGTTTTATTTTATGATAAACTTGAGATGGAATTTTATACACCTTTGTTACCTGTTACCTGCCAAAGCCACCGGTGCCTCAGCTTCATGGGTGGGGATCATTCTTACTTTTACTAGGGACACACATAGAAGAACTTTCAGCTTTTATAAAAGTACGAAGATCTGGCACTCACTGGCTCTTGCTCTATGAAAAATTCACAGTTTTATATTTTTCCCACATACAGTAGTACTACAAGAACATTTCTCAGGTTGAGGTTTCCTCACGATGTTTTCCTTCACCGTCACCCGATAGTGTTACCAATTTAAATTAGTAAATTTACGCTAAATCCGAAAACCTGGCTGGTACATGACGGCGTTATTAACCTGCGGACATCGAAATAATATTCCACAGGTTAAACCACTAGGCCACCACGACTTATCAAAATAACCAATCCTAAATGAAAAATAAACATTAAAGTCAATATGTCATCTAAATGTTATGTAATAATGACGTTCTTCACACAATATATTATCATAGTGATAATAAAATGGCAACAATGCTGTTACGAGTACCGCATACTATAATTACTACAGCATTATATCGGTAAAGGTTAATTAAAGATAACTTTTCTTAAGTATTATACTAGCGTTGTCTGAGTGACCCACGATTGCCGTATTCACACGACAGATAACGGAATAGGTATATCATTAGAGGAAGTTACTCTTGTTCAATGGTTAACAGATTATCGAAGATATTTATTTTCTGTTGATAATCTGTTGTTCATTGTTATTGACAACTAGCTGCCAGTGCGGGTTTCCAACGAAGGAAATGAGATTAAATCTTCCTTTTACAGTATGACCACATAATGAAATAAAATAGCCATGAAACATCAATCTGTCAATATTTCTAAAGATATCTTTACTGTCTTGTCTCACTCACTCAGTCACTTCTAAATAGGGAATTTTAATCCGAAATTTTGCACTTTTCCGTACGACTTTTAATACATTTCCTACCCTACAAACATAAAAAGACTCGGCCAACTAGGTGCAGCTCTTCTCAAGTGGTGTACGTATGTATAATCGGTAATTGATTTTAATGTGTATAGATAACCGTCGTCGGCCGGTGTTATCGCAATGTAGAAACAACCAATGAACACGAAAGAGACCGTTACATAAAAATTGCTATGAATAATAAAGTTTTCAGATAATTTCAATAAGCCAATCGCTTATGACTTGTCATCGGTTAGCATTAAGCAATCACTTGATCGATATGGCCGTGATCTTGATACCATTTGTATTCGATTATGCTGTCAATTGCGATCACATGTACACAATAGACCGATATTTTACTATCGATAATTTATCATGAAACTGTGTCTTACATGTGTAAGAATTATATTAAATGGAATCCAAATATGGGCATTCTAGAGGATTTACGGCGTGTGTAAAGATTATTGTTTTTCAAACTGACTAACGTTATTGGCCTGATAGGATTTCACAGTTTCGCTGGACTAATGGGGAGTGCGATTAAGGCACTCAGCCGCTTGGCATCAAGCTGAGGGGTATCAAAATGGCTGAACATCAGCTTGTGCTGTAGAAGACAACAGATAATGCGAATAATTGACAGATCTATGGCAAATGAATGTCTTTTTAGGCCTATACATCGTTCCTTTTTTTTAATTATAAATAACACCAAATTGGAATAACTGCAACGGTTTTGATTGACTGATATAAAAGGTTACGTTTTCTCTTTCTTCCTCATTGTACTTGATTCCAGGAGTATAATTTTGATTCTCTAAAGAATAATAATGACATATTATCTTACTGTTATCTTCTATTAAAATAAGACGAAAGTTGAAACATTAATCACTAATCTGTTTACATTTAGCACGGAGCAAACATTATTATTGCGGATAAAAATACCCTCATTGCCTATTTGCATTACCTCTCGCATTACGACTTCATTTCCATTAATCAATGTTATTTTCAATCAAGATTTACTCCCGGACAAACATGATGTTTAATGTCAAGAATCCTGATCAACAATGTTGAAACTGACGCTCGATAGGGACAAATAATTACTTTGTAATTCATGTACATATACAAGCAAGCCGCGTCCAAGGCTCCAAACAACACCCATAACGCAACCTTATAAATATTCATACGTTTGCACCCAAATAATGTTCCTTAGTGCCGGCCGTGACAGCCTCGAGCTTGTCTATCATCTCGCTATCACAATGGGGATAAAGATATGATAATGGACTACAAACGTCACTCATCCGCAGATTACTTATGTGACCAACATGAACCGTTGTATACGATCAGATAATCACGGTAAAAAATTGATCCTACATTGTTAACGTTAATATGTATTCTTTATGGTAATTTAACCATTAATCACTATCAGATGGTTATATGTAAATGTTTTCTAATTGCTAAATTTAATCTTCATATAAATAACTATTATGTTCTTATAATTTGTACGTTCTACATATACATTACATACATTTTCAGCGTTTTATGTTGAGTTTTGTTTTACGGTATTATTTCTCCTTCTGTCTCATATAACGTATGACTCTGTTTCCTTTGCAGTTCTTTGATAAACTCAGCAACAATTTCCACAGTGATGTCACTATTTCTTTTGATATTTAACTTTATAATGCAATATGTGGACTCGATTAGGAATCCTTACTATAATATGATAAATGAGAAATGGGTTTGTTTCTTATGTTTTCAGGCCTTAACTGCATGTAACTGATCGTCATGAAAACTTATGTACACGTAAATTTGGATGCATAAAAGAACGTAGGATACATTCTATCAGTAAAAAAGTATTATTTCCGAAGAATAGGTTAAATTTAAATGAACGCGATTGAAACCACAAGCGAAAGTTAGGAAATATATAAAATAAATAAAAAAGCTTAAATTTCTTGCAAAGTAATATATGAAAAAAACTTATAACTATGCTTTTATTTATTTACAATAACCCCTCCTAAAGACCTCTTCCAAAGAAGTCCATTGATCCCTGTCTTGAGCTAGTTTTAGCCAGGTTGGCCAAAGTTAGACACTTTTAGCCAAATATTTAAGGTAGTAAAATAGAACACAGTCGTTGCAAATATAGAGTTATAGTCGCAACAAAATTGACTGAATAATTCGCTCTAAAAGCAATAATGTAAATTTTGTTTTCAACATCCCACCGGTACCACTCGTAAACATAAAACCGTTAAGTACGTAACAGGATAATTAAACTACATATAGCCAATTTCTCGCAAAAGCTCTTAGCCTGGAATTGCGTTGATAAATATTAAACAAGCACGCGAGACGCTCACCGCCATACGTTAAGGAAATACTAAGTAATCAAATCAATTAAAGTTCCGTGCGTAGTGGCACATCGTACTACGATTAATCATTCACTTGTTACTGGACCACACACTTCATGAACTGTATGTGAATAAATAATGATAGATATATCAAATACTTATCTCAAAAGACTGTGATGTCATTTTGTTTTCGTTTAAAACATTGATATAATATTTTCAAAAATGGTAACGATAAGACAGTACCCGGATTTTGATTTGGTAGGTTTGATTTCGTATAGTCATCTTTGTCTTTCGCAGTCATTGTGATCAGATAGAGAACATTCTACAAAACTGAAGCAACCCGATATTAGTTTGACGTCTCACTCTTGTCCCCGGCGTACTAAATCAAATTCAGGTTATTGTACATAACTCTATCGCGATAAAGTAGTCTTCTTCTTACTGTCTCACTGTGAGCTTTAACTTTGTAATTGGAAACATGTATTGGCACATAAAGGGAAGTTAAGTCCGTACTCAAAGCTAGCAACCTATTAACGTCAGGTTCCGTATAGAGTTGAAGTACTATTTTAGGTAAATCGCAGATCGCTGTGAACCACAATGGCCACTTAAAACAATCAGTCGTCAGTTTAATACATTAACCTTGGCCTAATTAATTTATATATTTTATAATAAATCAAGGTGGAGGTTAAAGGTGAAGTTTAATCATCAATAAATTAACATTTGATATAGACCGATTGCTAAGTATTATACAAGAAACATTACATTATGATGTACACGTCTGTTATTTCATGGCATATGACAATAGACAGACATACACTGAATACGGATAGAGATGCACTACCAAGGATGTTCCAAAGCAAAAGCAACCAGCGCTTAATTTATTATAATGTTCTTATTATCATATTGCGAATGAAAGCGTATGTAATTTTGTAAATTACAGAGTAGAAATTGTGAAAAGAAATATTCCACAGTCCCTACACTGTAATTTACGAAATTATTAGTTTCATTACATTTCTTTATGACAGTAACATGATTATGACGATGAATGAAGTGTTGATGATGTGTCAGATATCTGTTTTTGTAAATAAATTGAATTGTGCTAAATGTTTATTGTTTGCCTATCAATTTCATTGCCTTATAAAAAAATACGATTTAGATTTTAGGCATAAAATCGATAGAAAGTAATTTGGTTTTTTACATGGATTTTTTTTTGTTTATAGCAGAGGTTTATTTCTACAAAATTTTCTTATAATCTAATGATTAATAGTGGTTTAGAAATCATTAAAAATTAAAAACACCAAAACACACTATTGGAAGGCGTCTTTTGTTCCAATTGTATATACGAATACTGAGTAATCGGAGATCCGAAATTATGAAGTAACCTATTTTCCAATACGACTAAAATCATACGTTCTTTAATTCATCATATAGAAAGCACTCAATTTTTTTGTAAACTTTAAATATCACGTCGTAGAATGAATTAGTGCGAAGCTTAATATTCTATTATTATGTGTATAATAAAATAGGTTTTGCGCACAGCTTCGCTCGTATAAATATAGATTTGACTTCCTCGGATACCCAAAATTTTTATATGATTGAAAGGTACCCTTACTTTTCTGTATTTCTAACAACGTTTCATGATAACCGTTTGACTAGTTAATCCGTATAAGCGTAACAAACAAATGAAGAAATAAACATTTCCATTTATAAGAATGTTTATGATTAGCTGTGTCCACGTCTACTCATGAGGTTTATTATTATATATTCTGTGTACAAACATCAATACAAATTTTAATAGCGAACAACTAAAAAGTGTACAAGTTAATACTATAGTCAAATAAAGTTTGTAGCAAATTATATTAAAATGGATACTATAGAATCCTTCCTAAGAAAACATTACGCTTACTACGTTCATGTCGATTTATAAAACATTGCACTAATTTATCCGTTTCAGATATCCTAAAGTCCATTTTAAGATACTTATAGAAGAAGAAAATACAACAGATTATTTAACAACTCACCAAATTATCTTAACCACAGTTATAATATTACAGAGCTATTAATAATGAATTTTTTCGCTAAAACGTACAACTTGCACCACAACCAGCCTACATTATCCGAACGCGCGGCGGCGCCATAGTTGACGCCATCACTCGCGAATGCTAATACTCATAAAGCTATAATAATGTTAAATAGGTCACGTCACGGTTTATTATTATCATAATTGAACGTATGATACACTGTCTATTAAATGTTTGAAGGTATCTCACGGAAATATTCAGAGAACTGTCCAAATTGAATCGAATCTTCTACACTCCTAATTATACATGCGGCATGTAAAACTACGCAGACCATTTTTATCACACTATCTTAATGTAGTGAATAGTAATAATTTATGAAGATATGCTATACGGATCTGAGTGCTAGACTACAAAAAAGGCAGTTGAAAAAAGATTATATTTGGCTGGGATGCGAATGTTAAGATGGATGTGTGGTGTAACCAGAATGGATAACATTACGCATGAGTATATCGGAGGAAGTTTGAAAATAGCTTCGGTAACAAAGAAGTTAAGGAGTAATAGGTTAGTATGGTATGAGCATGTAACGCGGAGAGATGAAAGTCATGCAACTAAAAAAGTTTCAAACCTGGAGGTGGATGGATATAAAAGTGGAGGAAGACCGAAAAAACTATGAATATATTGTGTGAAAGACGATGTTTATAATGATTAAATTATAATAGGTGTGAATACTGAGATGACATTTGACAAGGTATAGTGAAAAACATGTGGTGCCGACACTACTTAGGTGGAATAAGGGTAAGATGCTAATGATAATGTTTTAAAATAATGGAGAAAAACTATATAAAAAATACTAAATTATACAGAATTCTCAGCAAAAGTTGTCGAAACATATAATACCTCAGTATGATCTTTGGTGGGAATTCTTCAACTTTAGAATGGTACCATAGTTAATATGCTTCTCTTGTTTTATGGGAAATGTTACTCTTATCTATAATAATTTTTAGCTATTTTTTTTAGTGTAGGTAATCAAACTTTTAGGTCCTCAAACCTTATAAATTTTTTTCTAGCTTCAATTCTATGATTACTTTGACTACTATTTTTATGATTACCATCGGAAACCGTTAAAATATGTATATGGCGTAGATAATAGTTTGTATAACGTTCTATCTGTAATTAAATAGCCCGTAGAAGCAACAAGCACTTCAATTTTATCCAAAAATATGTGAAAGTCACTCTATTTATCTCTCCTATCGGTTCCTAGTAAAGCTTCGTTTTTGTAAATAATTATATAATTCACATTAATTGCGTCATTATGAGCCCTGATTAAACCTTCCAACGATAACGCTCCTTCGCGTTATCAGCTTGTAATTCTCATAGATTAGCTATGTTTATTACAGTTATATCACTGTTAAATCATATAAGCTTATCAGCTTTAGCAACAAGAAAGAAATGATCTTGCCACTACTTCCCTAATGACGGAAAAGTTACCCAAAATGTATGCTAAAACCATTTCTTATCGATTTACTTATATAAAAACCCGCGACTTTGTCTGCATCGTTTATTATCTCAATTATTTTGTTATATGTCAAAGGTATTTAAGCGTTTTCGGCAAAAGCTCCCAAACGACTTGACTTTTTCCGACTCTTCCAACAACTATCGTTATATTTCAACCAATTTACAAAAAAATCTTGTCAAATTATATACCTAATTCTTCCTAATGAATCACTCTATCTAATAAAGAAAACCGCATGAAAACTGTTCAATAGTTTTTGATTTTATCGCGAACAGACAGACAGACGCGGCAGAGTACTTTGTTTTCAAATATGTAACTAATTATATCGATACCAATATTGTAAATACTAGGTCGTACGTGTGTGTACTCAATCTTTTTTGGTTCAGTCAGTAATTTTAATGAAAACATAATCTTATCACGCAACCCGAGAGACAAGTTCAGTACGAATAATGGTTTATTTTTACCGGAATGTTCAGGAGGGTAACGTGTTTCGATTATGCATATAATATGTATGTATTTCTATTTATTTGGCACGCTTTGTAGCTTGGATTCTAATATGAGAGATGTCTTTCAATTCTTCTTAATTATGAGACTGACAGAAATGAATATTTTAGTATGTCTGTAAATAAAAAAGAGAGACGAGATAGAACTGATTCGTCTTTATTGCGCTGGAAGTTGACTGGTAAAAACCGTCACGTAAGGAAAAGGTGTTACGGCCGTGTTATGCTCCTCTCTCTCTTTCTATTGTATACGAGTCTGTGAGCTAATATTATTTTACTGTGTTAATAAGTCTGAACGGTATGAATTAAAATGTGTTGTGGCCTTAAATTATTCATAGACTGGAACACTACAACTACACTTACTAAATCCGTCTCAGTAACTCTCTTTTCAAACACAATAGAGTCACTTTGGCATGCTACAATTAAAAATTATTATACTTTATGTCACATTCATGTCAATTTTCTGACATATTCTCTAATAAACGCGTTATATAAACATGTACTTTTAAACAATTGAACAGTCAATATACATACTAACAATGGGTAATAATGTACAAATGCGGTGACCTCATTCATCGCCAAAATTAACAAGAACAAACATTGCCTAAATCTATATATCAATTGAGTCCGAAGTCACAGCTATTATTAATTAAATACGCTCGTTAAATTTGCTCTTCGCAATCGTATCGGATTTCGCAAACGGTCCTCTTTTGCATTTCTGATGTAGTTTGATAGACATTATAGTCTGTATAGTTGCGTACACGGTGCATTTAGCGTGGGAAACGATAAATAGCTACGTTATAAATCGTGACAAGCTGAAAGATTCCCTGCCAACTGGGTTACTTGCACCGGCACGGCGCGGGCGGCGTAATGACGTTTTTTATACTCTGTGAGGCAATGTACGATTATCCCGAATCTGTGCGTAGTTCCGCATAGTTCAACTCGTGCTCGTTGCGCTGTTTTTTTTTCTATTTTAGAAGCATTTTTTTGGAACAAATGATATATTTTCTTTATCTATGTTAGATATATAGAAGTAACTAAACGTAAACTTGAAACATAACTAAACGTCAACGTCATGTCCTTTGTTTGACATATGAACTGTCACATAGTTCTTCCGTTTCCTTTTGCTGTGAGTCAATGTTATGTGAACTCACATATTAATCTAAAACAACCTTGTTCTTGCATTACCAAACTCTACGTTTTTTCTAACACATTATTGATTATTTGTGTATATAACAATAACTGTTATATCTCAATTATTAATTATAACGATTATGTTATTTTACAAATGTTGTTATAAACTGTCGTTAAGCATTCTGCTGTTGGATAGATTGTTTTTTATTTGTTAATGAAATGAATATTCTTTGCTCTTTCTGTATTAATTTTAACTTTAGAAAGCACAATATATTAAAAATACTATCTATTTCTATTTTTCAATCTAGGAAAAATTGATACAGTTCACTTGATAATCCTGTAGCTCTGGATTATCCTATGATACCGTAATACTATTTACTAACGACCTCACGTGACTCCGTCTGCATTTGTATCTTTATAAAATATGTGTAACGTTCCATACAGATCGCAGATAGAAGAATAATTTTCAAACTTATTTAGCAGTTATTTTTATATATTACCCAATTAAATCCATAAGCCAAAACATGCATACCATAACCCGTCTGTTATTCTAAATTATACACCATATTTATTGTAACGTTTTATTAAAATCCATTCAATACATTTGCGTGAAAGAGTAGGTAGCAAAAATATATTAATCCTAACAAACGTCAATCGTAACAAAATTCATAATTTCACGTCATGACATGCTAGCAAGCATAACCAACCGTATAACGCTTACGCGGCTTGAAACTAGCGACGCGTAGTATAGGGGCCAATGTATATCTAATATTGATATTGTGCAGCCCATCATATGTTAGAGGAATTAATAAACTGTATAAAGAGTATATAATTATTATTTGGAGTGCCAATAGATGTGAAAGAAGGACTAATGATAATAATTTCTGTTTACAAATTATGAAATTTAAATAAGTCATATTCATTTAAAAATTCAAAAAAGAACACATCTTGAATTGCATTGTTTTGAGTTTTCACTTTTGTCGGCAGTCCTTATGGCTGCCTTGACATTTTTTAAACAGACAAATAATAGGCACGTGTTTCCCGGCAATTTCTACTAGATAAATTTGCGACAGCCGTCTCACTGCAATCACAACCCACAATATCACGCGATGACTAACATACGATGACGTGTAAATGTCTAGAATCGATGTTAATTCGGAAATAAGGGGTGTAAATCTTGTTCAACTAAGCTTATAAATGTATTTACATCCCGTGAGTAACCAGTTAATTGCAGTGGAAAGCGACCAAATAAACACGGATACGTGTTGTTGATCTTGTTAACACTTTCACTGCGATGGGGGGTCGAAACAACCTCCTATATATACGTGATGAACTATTTTGTACCGTGCCAGTTTGGACAATATTACGAGCATGTAGAAAACAATGAGAGTTTTTTTTTTAACTAACAGGCCTTCACACCTTCGCCGGGCTTCAGATAGAGCGCTTAAGACACTGAGTCTAAATGGCAAGTAACACAAGGGTATATGAAGGGCCCATAATTAGAGTGTAAGATACATCACTTAAATCAATAATGCATTGTAATGTTTTACGCCGGGTAGAGAGGTCGAAACGACCTCATAGTTATCGATTGCCTGGTTCCATGAACTGAAAGGAGGATTAGAAGAACAATATAACTAGTACGAAAGAGATGAGATTACACTTCAATATACATTACACAACGTTAGTTGTATATAGTTGAATAATATCGCTCTTGCAATAACAAATCGTGAATATATTTAAGTTTTTGCATTGGATCCGAAAAAACTTATAAGATAATTGTTAACAATCAAATATTGGAAGAACTTATTCTAAATTCAACTATAGTACGACAGACTGATAAACGAAACGTTATAATTCAACCTACATATATTTTATTGTTTACAACATTTTCTTTTAGTCTTTATAATAATAACTCTCACTAATACCTATATATACTTTATACTACATATATACGACTGTGTATATTGTATGGTATACATACATTCACACGTATACACTTACACATTTTATGACAGCATAATCGAAATCGTAACAGTTATAATTTTTGAAGTAAAAACTTCTTTAAGCGTTACCGTGAACAACAGTGAACCATTATGCTCACGTTGGTGATGCACTAGTGTATACTCGCCTCCAGTCGACATCTTATACATTTACTGTCTGACAAGAAGCTCATCATTCCAATAGTTACATTTTTATTATTATACTAGCTTCTGCCCGCGACTTCGTCCGCGTGGAATATTTACTTTGGGCTAACGCAAACATTAAATGGGTGAAATTATTTTTAAATAATACGTATGTTAACCCCGATTTTGAAACATTCTTCATTGGTGCTCCACTCCTACTGCGACTTAGCGTGATGATGTATACCCTATACGGTATAGGGTAAGGTTATATATAGGCTTCCTCGATAAATGACCTATCTAACAAGCTTTTCAGCTTTATAATGTTAGTATAGATATTAGAGTAATAAAATATTATTGCATAGGATTTGTATATATTCAGTATAGTGTTTCAAGTGTTATTTTGCATTTACAGTTAGTAATTCATACTATCGTGCAGTCATAAGCACGTACCCATTTTTATACCTGAAGAAGTTTCACACCAAAAACTAAAGTTAATATACACATGAGGTCTTTTCAACCTCCTACCGTACTATAAATGTGTACACGCAGCGAACGTGTTAACAGAACAAACTTGCGACGTTCGGTCTCCAGACAGCCTGTGTGAACGTATTAGTCACACAACACTATACCAGACTTTACTATTGTCTATTTGCAGTTAACAACTGTTCTATTTCCACTCTTGAAAAGCGTACATAATATATCCTTAGCAGACATTAGCCATTTTAATTCATTGCCAAGTATTAGAAGAATCAAGGCCACACTTGTATTATTATTTGGGTAATTCTTATACATATATGTCATGACTATTATTCTAAAAAATATTAACACAAAAAAGGGCTTAGTAATAGGTTATACAAACACTGCATCGATAAACGTAGGTTCAAATACATAGAGTATTTGAGCCTGAGTCTGAGATTTCGTTTCGAAAACATCGTTTTGAAACCAGAACATAGTGGTAGTACTTTTAAAACCCTTTTGAACTTATGAAGTTGGAAATCTGCCGCCAAAGATTGGTGTGTTAGGTGTTTTCAGAGAGCTGCAATTGAGAAGTAGATCTCTCTAAGCCTAGAGTGTTTATATGTTGGGTATCATCATCACATGAAACGAATACATCCTGTATACAAAGTTCATACATGCCTTAACGAGTGATGTTTATATCCGGTGCTTAAAGCAATATCTATATATTAATACGTGAAGCAGAAACTTTGTACCCCTTTTTAAGCGAATTGCGCGAACAGGTGAACGTGAAATTTGACATAGTTAAAGTTTATATGGAGTAGAAGTGCACAAAGTTATTTTATTAATATAAAATGCATTAGAAATACATTCAATTAATTAAAATATACATTACTCACACTACTGCTAGAATGATACACAACATACATACATGTAAATGAAAACGACGTTTCGCCATCTATATTTTTTTTTTATCATTTCACTCTTACGTTCCAATTACCTTTTTTATCCTACATTCAATATTTTAACATGACTTACGTTCGACGAAAACGAACCATTACGAATATATAACATGTAAAGTAATAATATACTTTAGTAAATAATTAATAATGATATATCTTTGATAATTTTATGAACCCCCTGAAATAATAATAATTCTCTTTGGTTTTATTGTTGTAGTGTAAATTCTGTAGCGAATTTTACTGCAAATAGTAACTCTGGTCGTTACATAAATTCATCATCATTGATAATTATCGTTGAAGTATCCACGTGTCCGCTGCAAATGATGAAAATCATAGATAGACTATTGCGAGATCTATACAATGAAATAAATAAAAGTAAAGCCTTTGATTATAGAGGTTAGAGAGGCTCTTTGACAAAAGAGCCCTAATAAAGTACAAACATTAAAAAATCAATGAATTATGGTCGAATTTCGACCACCGGCGACCACTAGTTAGTTACAGCAAGACAACCTTAACCGTGGTGTTTCCGGTAAGATTTATAATAAACAATAAAAAATAAATGAATGCGTTTTTCTAATCCAAAATAATCCAATAGCTAACGATAGACTGTTTAAGGTATATCACTCCGCTCACTTTTTCCTAGAATTCGTCATACAAATCTGATCTTTAGATCAATAATCATGCGCTAGATACTGAGATAAGATATTATCTCATGCAATTGTTATCAATTGTGCGCGCCTCGCTTTGATGTATATTATGAGTTTATATGTCATACAGTATCTCGACATAGTAGTATAGTTTTCCTAAAGATAACGTGAAGTAGGAATAGTTTATAACTTCAATAATTTATCTGCCATTATTTTTACTTCCATTGTACCCAAATCGAATATCTTCGCATATTCTACAGTGATTTGATAGAAGCCGAAAGCTGTCTCATATAATGATAATCACATACTACATAATATATTTTATGTTGATTAGTATCAATCGTTAAACAGTGTGGATTTTTGTACTTTCTTTCTTTCAATTCTGTCAATTTATTATTTTAGAAGATCTCGCTACTGTCTTCTATCTAACTTTTTATATAGAATTTTTAACCAAAATTTTTACTATTTGTGAACATTTTTTTCTTAAAAACCTAGTCCAAACACAAGAAAGAAGAATTAGCACAATCGATGTAGCCGTACTGATATATTGATGTGATGTGTGGTGACGATAGATTTTCATCAACTTGAGGTTGGTAGCTACTACGTGGGCGTTCTACCAACATATAAATATATATATATACCTATAATAAATTATAGCTTTCTCGTTCAGAGGACATAAAGTATTAAAAAATAAACAATACTATCCCAGATGTTTGTCTGTGCGACCTGGTTTTTTTTTTTTTTTATATGTCATAGGTGGCAAACGAACACGTGGGTCCCCTGCTGTTAAGGGATAACCACCATCCATGCACACTAACAACCCCAGAGGAGTCGTAAGTGCGTTGCCATCTTTCGGAGGGAAGGGTTAGGGGAGGGAAAAGGAGAGGAGAGAGGAGAGGGGAGGGGAGATGGGTCTCCGGCGCTCTCACTGACCGAACGAAACGCAACAATGCAAGCACTGTTACTTCACGTCGGTTTTCTATGAGAGGGTGGTACTACCCCGGGCGAGCCGACCCATTCATGCTGAAACCAATAATAGTTTCAGCGTGGCTCTACCACCATTATTGCGAATATTTGCAAACTAATCTGTCGTTCAGCAGACGGTCGAGCGAGAGTGGTCGCCACTCACATTTGGACGGTGGCCAGTGACCGCCACGAGTTGTAAACTTGGCTGAGACACGGATATTTCGATAAATTAATTGCAGTCGTCTAAGTGTGACGACATTTACCCAATGATCGTGAAAATAGTACCGCGACCCAATTACCTCTTCAAGACTAGTCATTGTTAAAAATAAATATAATAATAAATTGTTTTCAAAATAATACTGATGTCTTCATAAATAGCGTATTTTTGAAATTAAATCAACAATAGATTAAAGAAGAAACGAGGAAAATGTTTTATGGAGGCCAAAGCAAATCAATGCTTCTATAGCCAAGTAAATTCAGGAAAGAAAAAATTCAGTGCTTCGTCCGAATTTTAGTTCCCTAATTACACGGTTTTGCATTTGTTTTCTCTATAGGATTTGCCTATATGAAATATTATGTGACTGTGGCCAAGAGATATTATCTTCCATTAAACTAACTGCCTCATTAAACTAACTGCCTCATTTTACTAATCCGTTCCATGTAACTTATATGGTCTTACTCAGTGGCATTTTATCCATACACCTAGCTAACCCTTTTCGTTGTTCAGCCCCCCGTTCCCCAATACAATATAATTTGTAATATATTATCTATAAAGCAAGATGCTCTTCTCCGTATACCCAGAACCTTACATTTAATCGTTTGTAAGATAATCCTTTGCAGTGATACATGTCTGTCCACACTTAATAAAGTCATTTTTAATTCATACAATTAATTCAGTTACGCAACTCGAGTATTATTTCAAAGATGAATAATATATAACAGAATAAATAAATATTATAACGTTATATAAATGAATACAATGAGTACAATGGTGTATAGTTAAATCTAATATGTTACTCTCGTACCTATGTCAATTTGGATTAATTTTCTTTGTAAAGGTTAAGTTAAAATGACAAAAAACATCAAAATACGAGAAAAGTCGCATTCAAAATCCAACCAATATACAACAACGTTTGTTAATTCGAATATTTATTATATAAAATTGTTTTATAAGCCATTAAAACGATCTTCGTAACGCTAAATGTCACCACTATATCTTTTAAACGTTAAAAACGAACGAGAATATATTTGTAAAGCTTATTTATGATATACGTGATTTGTGTTCCCGTATTGTCTGGTGGGTATTTTTGCATCTCATTAAAAAAACAATAGTCATGAGTTAATAGTAAGGACAGATTTATTAAGACAATTCAATCTTCAAATGCAACATAGGATTTGCGTAAAACAAACACGGTACTTGGAACAAAGATTTGTGTATAAAATCTTATCAAATTCTTTACATATTTAGCGTACATGTGACAGAAACAAAATATCGTATAGTGGCCAATCAATTTCAGGCGGAATTGTAAAGTAACGTCCACTAGAATTAATTATTAATAATTAATTTTATGAATCACTAGTTGCGCCCGCGACTTCGTCCGCGTAAAACCTTATGTAAAAAGGTCATCTGAACATATTAAGTCCATCTACTTTCTCTCGTACTTAAGTCGCGTTGTCACTTCAATCAATAATTGATCGAAGCGTTGTCATTAAAAGTACAATAACAAGTATTCATAGACCGAATCGATTTTAATGAAACAAAGACTGAATGTTACTTGAAGACGTGCTTTATGGTTTTCTTGAAGATGTTTTATCATGAACGCAGTATTTAGTGATGCGTGTTCATACAAACGGACAGACATTTCTAAAATTGAGTGAAACATATTATTTTACTTACTCCTAGACATCTACAACATTTTTTTTGGTAAAATCTAAAAAGTACAGATACATTTATGTTACATTCTTATTGTGTGTAATTTTATGATTAATGTATTACAAATATTTGCATAAATACTGTTATTTATTTTACTTCTTATTTGATTTACGTGTACGACGGAATAATTATTCGTTCCATTACCTAACATTGGCCCATGAGAGCCTTCGTGGAATCGTTGGCAACCGTCCGTAAACATGTAAATCACGTTTATTTTATGGCGATAAGCTCGATTTTTATTAATCTATCGGATATAATAATTTGATTAAATAATACCTATTTAGTTTTTTTTTTTTTTCGCACTGACTACGCTATTGACCCAGCAAGGTCTTAACAGCTTCACCGGGCTACTAAGGCGAGCGCTTAAGGCACTCAGCCGATTTTATTTTGACAACTAGCTCAAGGGTGCACGGCACACCTCGGCTTTGGCTGTTGCCTGATACATGCAATTCGCGATCTATCTGAGCTAACCTAAGCTAAGCTAACTATTCATACATATATGAGTTGTTGAAACATATATGTGTACCAACCATACATACCTCAACAACCCTTATATATATTTCGTATATAATATTCTAAACTATTTCAGTGGGAAAAAATAAGACCCTTCCACCTGCATGTGTAAGCGTGTATGCGTGCACGTGTATGGAGGTGATATGTGTAATGTTGTCGCAGTGATGTAAGATTTTGTGTCACTGTATCGCGCGAGCAACGTACTCAAGGGCTCCACGCCGAGGGAACGGACCTAGGCTTGAGCCGATGCCGAGGGGGGCCTAGTCTGGTACCTATTTATTATATTTCTCGGTTAATAGAACGCTACTAAATTCATTAATAATTTATTACACAACCTCCAATTTGCCGAAAATGTATGCATGCGGTGTATGTCGTACATATTATAAAATAAAGTACTCTGCCACGCCTGTCTATATATTCGCGATAAACTCAATAACTACTGAACGGATTTTCATGCGGTTTTCACCAGTAGATTAAGAGATTCATGTGGAAGGTAAAGGTATATAAGGTAATTTTTAAGGTATTTTTTTATTATCAGGGCAGGACAACGTCCGCCGGACCCGCTAGTTGATGTATATAAAAACATTCATCCGTTTACTACACGGCACTTTTAAAACTGGTGGTTATTGTTACAGTAAGTAATATCGTAATTTATTATATCTGCGCAATGAATAATAAATTAATCAGTACATCATTATTCTGCTGTTGGTTATATATCCGTCATTATTGACAATGACAATGATTGGTCGGTGTTATGGTTGGTGCAACAACCAATAGGTGCGAAGAGGAGAGAACGTTGTTCACACTCAAAGTCTCGTTATGACCAACGACTACCCATTTCATTATCATTGATTGTTACAAACTTCAATACTATGGTAAACAGACAGAATAATTGGCAATAATTTATAGAAACAATTCAGTGAGTAATTTCTTTTTTTGGCAGGAGATAATTTTATGATTTCGTGTCATGACATGCTAGTAAGCGTAACCGAACGTATTGCGCTTGATTGGCTTGCATCAGACTAGCGACGCATAGTATAGGAGCCTGCGTACATCTAATATTGATATTTTGTTTTGACATTACGCAGCCCATCATATGATTAATTCATTAATAGAATGTATATAATTATTGCTCGGAGCGCCAATAGATGTGAAAATAAGAATAAAGTTAATAATTTAAATTTACAGATCATGAAATTAATTTAATTTAATCTATAATTGATATATAAATACAAAAACGAACACAGTCATTCCATTCTCTTGAGTTTTCACTTCTATCGACAGTCGTTATAACTGCCTCGACTTTTTTTATTGATATCTATACTAAATATAGTATTCTATCATGAACATAGCCATGCGTGAAAGACATTTTAAGAAATATATGAGTTCCAGACGTTGATATGTTAATTTAAAAATAACAATAATAATGTCAACACATCGCCCACATTAAGCATATGTTAAACGTTTCATGAGATTTATAAGAATGTTTATTTATTTAGCGCGTTCTAAAGCTTTACATCTTTGTTAGAGTATCTCGGCGTATATCATAAAATAATTATAATATATTGAATTAAATCTATCTATTTTCTATACATATAATAAGAATGGAAATCTAACTTACTTTTTAGATAATTGTGAAAAAATTGTTGCAGTAATAAAATACATTTCAATCATTTCTTGAAATGCCTGTTTTTTGTATGTTTGCATGATAGAATCTAAAATACTGCTGCGTCTTGGTTTCATTCAAATCGGTTCACACTATCAAAAGTTATTGTAATTTTAATGACGACGCGACTTAAGTACGAGAGAAAAGTAGATAAGTAGGCTTAATACATTCAGATGATTCTGTTAGTCACTGGTTTTTTTTACATTAGGTTCCACGCGGACGGAGTCGCGGGCACAGCTAAGAATCAATATTAAATTAGAGGCCGTTCAAGTTTTACGGAAGCATATTTTTAAGCATTGTATAGCAGTAAAGTAAATAAAGCTTTTAAGCCCTTTCGCTCTTCTATGCTAACGTAAGCATCGGCATAAATTTTGCAGACTCTCTCCCATGATTCATTAAGAGTTTAATAAAAAAAAATAGTGGTTCGGTGAAGCTGTTAGACCTTCCTAGGTCAATAGCGAAGGTAAAAATTTTTTTAAAAGAATGACTTGGTATTACCATTCTTTATATTGACCGTGTTATTAATCATTAAACACTAAGAGTCAGGAATTCGGTATCTTAACTCTCCCTCCCAATATATTCTTGATAATTTAATGTATGTCCGCAAAAACTTAGTTAATCGGGATTTGGTAAACGACCGACATAATCTAAATACTAGAAAAAATAACAATTTTTTTTTCGAACTGACTATGCTATTATGCTATGCTTCGTTTGGGATTTTTAATTTACGTAATACTACGCTATGGTTATAGTTTAGGATTTTTAGTTTACGTAATACTATGCTATGCTTAGTTTGGGATTTTTAGTTTACGTGCAGCGTACGCATCGTAGTCTTCTACGAGACGAGGACAGATAGCGGCTATGAAGCCGCGGAGGCTAATGAGCTCAGTCTCTAAGAGACTGACCTCTTGTTCAGCGGCCATACCGGGGCCTGAGGAGGGGAGTGGGGCGGGGGAAGACATGTGAAACCTCCCTGCCAGAGGGGCAGGGGGGCGCGCCTTAATGAATTTAACGGACTATCCCGAGTCCGGATCAAAGGGAGATGTTTAAAACTAAACAAAATAGGAAAACAACACAAATAAGTAGGACGACCTAGGCTCGAGATATTATTGAGAACCGCGAAGTGTGCGGGAGCTAATAGGGATCGATTACAAAAGCGTGGGCGCAGCACGCATTTTATAAGATTGAATTTAAATTTACTAACGGTGACGGCACCGAAGTCTAAAAATAGACATAACAAAAATTATTATTATTGTTTGACGGTTATTTTTAGGGGAAGATAGACGTAAATACGCGATTTACTCTATCTTATTTGAGTTATTTATTTTTTAACAGCTGCGCGCGCGAGCCGTTGTAGTGTAGCCGCGATGGCTGGAAATCTATGGATTGCCGTGACGGCACCTAGTAGAGGATTGCGAGCGCACACTTCGTACGCCGAGATCTCCGAGATCTCGTGGAAACTGAGTAGTTGACCTGCGTAGTCAATACTCGATAGGGAAAAGGAGTATGCGGGGTCATCCTGTGAAGGATTAGCCGCCGGAGGTTTGGGAGTGTGCTGGGACGCGGGTTTAGGAGCCCACGGGGCCTGAGGGGCCCGGTAGGGGCGGGGGGGCGCACTAGTCGCGGGTACGGATGCTGCCGGTGCACGAGACGTGCCCGGCAGGTTCGGGAAGGGCTCTCGAGACATGAGAGGCGGAGGTCGAGGACGGGCGGGGGCAGCGGCCGTCTTAGACGGCGACGCCTGCCTGGGGTATCGAGGGCGCTTTGTGCGCGGGGCGCGGGGACATCCGCGATAATTCGCGGTATGGCCCACGCCGCGGCACAGAACACAACTCGGAGGGTCGGAGGCGTCTTTCGTGCGAGGACACTCCCTAGTGGAGTGGTCGCCGAGGCACTTAACGCACCTGGGTTTCAGGCGACAGTTTCGTGCGGAGTGTCCGTACACCTGGCAGTTGTGACACTGCGAGGGCACAGACGTTTTGCGCGGCGGCTCGACTATGACGCCGGAGAGGCCGCAGAGGGACGTAAGATTAAAAATCGCTTTCCCTTGAAGGGTGCGATCGAGGACAACGAGAACCATATCATATGGAGCCTTGGTGCGCGGAGAGCGCATACGATGAACCTCGCGGACAGGAATCTTCTGTTCCTTGAGGTCGTCTGAGATGTCGTCAGTCGGGAGTTCTGAGGGGACTCTACGGATCACAACCCGTAGTTTACGCTCCTCTTCGAGAGAGTGCGTGAAATAGCCCCACTGGTTGTCCCGAAGGAAACGAGTGAGGTTGCGATGGGCGGTGGTCGTGGCTACCTTCACCTGAATACCTACAGCGGTATTCACGGCGGAGGTGTAAGGGATACCTGCCGTTTCCAGCAGGCTAGAGATTTCAACCCAAGACGCTTTGTCTTGGATCGTAACGGGGGGCGGTGGGCGGGGCTTCTTGCCCGAAACTGCGGAACCCGCAGCCGCGGGCGAGTTGGGTCTAGAGGGCGCTGGTGTCGCCTTTGGCACTTTCGCGCCATCGACGTTTGCGATCTTTTTAGAGGGCGATTTGTCCTCCGGATCGGAAGGTGATTTCGGGCGCTTCTTGTTCTTGCGCGGTTTGCGGTGCGTGACGGTGGTGAAGCCATCGTCTGCAGCAGGGGCTTGCTCAGCCTGAGGGGCTTGCTCGGCAGGGGGATCCTGCTGAGCAGGAGGGTCTTGCTCCATGTCGGAGCCGGGGTCGGAGTCGGAGTCGGTGTCATCGCTATCGCGATCGTCCGGGATTGTGAAGTTGTTTGAGGCTTCGATCTTGGCGTAGATCGAGGGAGCGGGTTTCGAGGAATGAGGGAGCTCGGTGCGACGCTTTGCAGCGTACGCATCGTAGTCTTCTACGAGACGAGGACAGATAGCGGCTATGAAGCCGCGGAGGCTAATGAGCTCAGTCTCTAAGAGACTGACCTCTTGTTCAGCGGCCATACCGGGGCCTGAGGAGGGGAGTGGGGCGGGAGAGGACATGTGAAACCTCCCTGCCAGAGGGGCAGGGGGGCGCGCCTTACTGAATTTAACGGACTATCCCGAGTCCGGATCAAAGGGAGCTGTGGGCGATGTGCAATGCCTCACAGGGGACCTACAATGCCTAGGGGGAAGCCCTAACACTTCTTTCTTGAACGCCTTACGGAGACTCGACGCGTGCTGAAAAGCACGATTTCATGCACTGAAAAGTGCGGTTTACAGGCGCACCGAAAAGTGCACTCTTTGTCACTCCGAAAAGTAACAAAGCCCGGCCTTGCGGCCGCCTATACGATTGACGTGGATTGACACTCGAACGAACAATTGACACCTTGTTCTAGAAACAAAATAATAATAGAAAAAATAACAAAGTGGTCACTCCATGTTTAAGGCTCACTAAGACCAGCAACAGTTTTTTAGTGTTAGATTTTATAACAATGGCCTATAGCATATTACCAATTTGCCAGATAGTATGCTCCAGTCTAATCTCAAGCGGGTCTTAATACATAAAGGCTATTGGATATACGGTGGATCAATATATGAACGATGGGGACATCTGGAAATGACGCATCTCTGTGTATACATTACAAATGAATGTAACTATACATGTCTATAAAATTGTATTGTGCCATGTCCCTGCGTCCGTCTTCCCGTCATCATACAACTTGGGAGTGTTCAAGAGTAAAGTGAATAGGCATTTAACAGGTAAGCGCGATCCATCGTCGGCTTCATCGTCACATACCATCAGGTGAGATTGTGGCTAAGCGCGTACCTGTAAAACATAAAAACAAATGTTATGTATAATGAAAAGATAAACCAGATCGAGTTTCTTGCCGGTTCTTCTCGATGACTTGGTTGTTTGTTCGAACCGGTAGTGGTTTTGACGTACATAAGTGCCTTCTCGGGGCCTAAATTAAATAAAGATTTGGTTATTTTGACTTGATTTTGATTTTATGTAATCTCGTGATACACATATATTCACATTTCTAGGTCCTTACGGGTGAGGAATTGTTATTATCATAGAGTAACCGAGATAATAGCGTCAATAAGTATTTTCCCTGTCATACCACTTTTAAATAAATGTATCGTCAATATAAACATAGGCCAGCAACAATATGTAATATCTTCTAAAAATAAAATACCTAAATTAATAAGAAACATTACTACAGATAACATTACAAACATATGTTTCATTTTTCAATATAAGTAGTATGTCTCTTTTACACAAGATATTAGCAGTAAAATTTGAAATAGATCCGCTTGAAAATAATTCACAATTCCACTGAAAATAGTCTTTTTCTATTTCTAAAACCGATGTGCCACAAAAGAATTAAGACTAAATCACTTAGTGACGCATTAACACTAAAACTACTGCGAATGTATTTCTGATGCACCTACCAGCCGATACAGACATCGGTTAGCATCTGCGGTCGTGACCTTGGCTTCGAACATATATCGTCCTATTTTTATAACAATAACATAACAACCGAGCAACCGTGCAAATTGTTTGTTCTATAACATCTTTCTGACTAAAAATGCATTCGAAATTAGTTCACAGAGTTGTTTCTCTGAAAATTGGTAAAGGTGTACCGGTATCCATGTTCGCTGCACGTCACACGTCATAGATCAATAAGAACAGACTGTTCATATCATACAATTGAAATAAACATTAAAAGAGAAAACCCACCGGTTACATATCTAAAAATAAATCTTTGATATTTGATGGCGTTGCTTTGCGGAAATCTATAATTAAACATTATAGTAGACGTTACGTTTGATTTTCATCGGTGTTACTGGAATTGATTGGCCGCTGCCACGTTTGACTGCAATAACAAAAAGTCAGGCGGAAGTGCAAAGTAACGTCCACTATAATGTGTTATAGGAAAATAAATCTGCACAATTCGAACACTTTTCCACCAGTTTTTTATACTTCATAGGTTTTAGCATCAGACCACAACCTTGCTTGAAGTTAAATTACGATGTGGTCTAACATTATAAACACGCATGCATATGGAACAAAATGCTAAATGCTGGACAAAAGATTCACAAATTCGAAAAGAAAAGTCGTAGCTAGCTGGCGGGCTTTGTGCTGTGGTTTCATCAATATATTTTCCTTTAAGAAGAGTTCTAGCTCATTGGTAAGGATAAAAAATAAGGTCGAAACGCGATAATTTGTCTTAAGGGTTAAGCTCAAATTGTTAGCCAGCATAAAATAGCGTCTACAAATCGCGGAAAGCTACTGCTCAAAATGCTAAATGTGATGGTTGCATGTGATGCATGTGAATCATGCAATTTCGATTGTATGGTTCACAAATATATATATATATGAATAGCTTAGAATAGTTAGCTAGGTCAGACGCGACTTTTTCCAGGTAACAGCCCAAGCCGAGGTGTGTGTGCACCCTTGTGTATGTTACCTAAAACCCAAATCGGTTGAGTGCCTTAAGCGCCAACCTTAGTAGTCCGGTGAAGCTGTGAAGACCCTGCCAGGTCAATAGCGTAGTCAGTTCGAGGGAAAAAAAAAAAAGATGGTTTGCGAAATTTGGAGAACCGATTGCACAAATCCACAACTTCTAACTCATCTATGTGCGAAAAAGAATCGATCGTGTTTTGTTTTCGCAATTAATTACAGACTTCAGTGAGCTCCCGTGAATTTCTCACGAAGTTTGCAAAGATTTATTACGTGTAATTAAGTAGGTGTTACTGTTTGAAATAATTTAACGATATATTAAGATCATTTTACGTTAACTATAATAGTTATATGATTAAATATTTATTAACTTTGCATAGATTAAATTTATTATTAACAGACTTCAAAAAAATGTCTAATAGCTTTCTGTTCGCTAGTCAGTATGTTTGTGTGGGCGCGATTTCCTTAGACAACCGATTTATATGATTTTTTCCATTGAGTATGTAGGAGCTTCGGGCTCACTACTATAAGAGTTTAGGCTGACACGGACAGCGTAATAATAAAACTCGGAGTGCGTAAAATGGACTGTTTATTCACAACTCCATATATGATATTTTACAGACACGCAATATTTCATTTGTTTGTTCAATTGTTTGAACATTCTATTTATAATATATACAAAATTTTCAACCAGTCTGCCAAAGAGGATGACATACTCGGTAGCTACAAGTATATATGCATATTTACAAAATTCAATATAATATTATATAGTATACACATATAATAATTGTGTTTAATGTTGTTATCTTGATAAATTTGTCTCGCCATTAATTACTTTGAAAAGCCGCGAGTCATCCCAGTCCGTCAGTGGTATCCGCCGCGATTTGAGAAACCATAACTAACGCTGCGTGCAACAAAAGACGTCCTCAACATATTCTTACCGGTCCTCCCGATGATATAGATGATGATGATTTTTTGGATTGTACTATGCTTACCATCAAGCACAGTGCAGTCATTTTGCCGTACTACAATAAAAAAAAGAGGTAATTGGTAATTCGACGTATTCCCGTTAGGAGGTGATAGGGGTGACTATTTGTGATAATTTTAACCCCTATATGCATTATGAAAAAGTGAACCATTTTTCATGAAGTTAACATTTTTTTTAGGTTTTTTCAAAATAACTCAAAAATGCGATAACAAAAATTTATGAGGAAAAAAAAGTGTACATTTCAATCTCATTTCTTCTTCTGATTTATAAAATCGACTAAACTCTAGTTATTTATCAATATTAAAATTATCGGTCCAAATTTAAAAATGCAAGACGACAGTATTATTTGAATATTTTTTTGAGATTTTTATCCACTAAGATGCCTTAAAAACAAAAGAAAACGTTATGAAACTGAGCTTGTAAATTATTTTAAAAACAACCGTTTTCTTAGCTCTCCAACAATGCATAACAACGAGGAACTTATTGCAAAGAAACTTTAAAAAAAATATGATCACAAAAGAAGCAGGCGGAAATTCGTAAGGAAATGCGGAATTACCAATAACCCTGTATATGTTAAAGTAAGTTTGTTTGTTTGTAACGCTTTCACTACTATTCAGCCGATCATTATACAATTTTGCACACGCATTGTTAGGAGTACGGAAAACGACGTAGACGAGGGATAGATAAAATCAACACTAACACACGAGGGAAGCGACGAGTAAAAGCTAGTATTTAATAATGGTAATGAAGTCGAACACAAAATTTAAACACTTCGTGCCAAACGAAATTAAGAGAAGTGGCTCCGATCGCCTTCGACAAACCTGAAACCTCACTTGCTTTATTGGCAGCCTTGTACTAAATTGTTCCGAGCGGAACGTGCATTTTCTAAGGAATGTTTTAATAAATAAGCAATAAATTATTTATTATACTGCTGTATATCAATTATCGTTACTTGTTAACGTATGGAATTACTTCTATGTATTTAGAGGAGCGATTTGTAACAGAAAACATAACGTATTCCAAGGTTATGGTTATACGAGTTGCGGGGAGCGCGGAAGTCATGTATAGTAGTAGTTGGTAGTACTGCTCGCACTAATTTAAATCTTATAAAGAGTATGTGAGACAAATATACCTTTTCTATTTATTGGGTATTAAGTAAATCGTCTATGAAAAGAGAGAGACCTTATCTAGGTTCACAATATCAACAGAACTAGAAGACGACTTATTACTATCTTACAAATAAACTTAAAACAAAAATACAACTCAGTAATATCTCGAGCCTAGGTCGTCCCCGCGCGGAGCCCTCGAGATATAATTATCGCGATACAGTGACTCACCCGCATCACTTGAACACACATATGAGATCATCTCTCTCACACACGGGCACATACATACACATGATGGGAGGGTTTTGTTTTTTTTTTCCCTCATCGAACTGAATAGTTTAGTTCGTTTCATTCCGATATACACGTATTCATTTGTGAATCATGCAATTTCGATTGTATGGTTCACAAATGTATATATGTATGAAAAGCTAGCTATAAAATAGTTAGCTAGGTCAGACGAGACTTTTTCCAGGTAACAGCCCAAGCCGAGGTGTGCGTGCACCCTTATGTATGTTACCTAAAACCCAAATCGGTTGAGTGCCTTAAGCGCCAACATTAGTAGTCCGGTGAAGCTGTGAAGACCCTGCAAAAAACAAAAATACTTTATGAGAATATATATTTTTACTTACAACTAACTGGCATACCGCGACTTTCCTCTCATGAAAATGGATTTCTTGTTTCATAGAACTATCTAACTGAAGTCATTTTTATTATTAAATTGTTTTATTTAAAAACTTACATGATGCTTATTATTATATTAGGTCAATTTAAAGAAAATCACTATCACTACCTACATATTATAAAACTAAGTACTCTGCCACGTCTGTCTGTCTGTTCGCGATAAACTTAAATACTACTGAATGGATTTTCATGTGGTTTTTACCAGTAGATAAAGTGATTCATAAGGAATGTTTAGGTAAATAAATTATATGTTTAGTATTAAGGTTTTTCTTATTATCAGGGCGGGATAACGCCCGCCGGGCCCACTAGTATATTTAAAAAATATTTTTTGCATTAAAGAGTAACAAGCAATCATCCATCGTCACAAACTTTCTCGTCTATAATAGGTATATACTTTTGTAAGATACTGTAAGAAAACCGTTTAATCACAAGATACGACAGTTATTTTCTTAATTCTTAACTAATACACATAATTTTCACCACATAGGTATTAGATTACACTCGACAGGCTCGAACGTTTGAAATTAAGACACATTTTTAGACAACTGTCATCAATAATTCGTTGTCTCATCACTTCCTTGTAATTTCCTTTACGAATACTGCCAACAGGTAAAACTGGCTTTCATAACTACAAATTCTAAAATATTGGATCGTATGTTGCATCCAAACTCAAACGTTTTCTCAGAAACTATGCGGTGACAATAAACTATTAAAACACACGGGCCGCTTTTTAAAAACGGTAAGTAGCAGGAAAACAGCTGTCAAGCGGGATGAGTGCCAATAATCATGTGGGTGTTTCCAGTGAGGCGGACTGTACACATATGTATATAAAATAGTGTCCGCCTACCGGTCGAAATTCGACCATAATCACTATTGAAAATTATTCTAAAATAATTACGAGATGATTAAAAAAGAAATTTGATTTCTAAACTATATTATTAATATCTTCGATAGTGAGAATTTTGTCGTTTTGTGCTAAATAATAAAATATGTGCCCAAAGTTAGGAAAACAACCGGTTTCCAAAAAGTTTGTATTGATAACTCTAAAACTCCTCAATGGATTCTAAATAATTAAAAAGGAAAATCTCTTTAGAAACAAATGAGTATATAGTAGTGAAGTGATTCATCTTTGCATATTTATATATAGATTATGGATATAGTATAACAATACAAACATATAGAACATGTATGAGAGATAACGAAAGCAACCCAAGTACTAGCAATACGAACTCACCTACTCGTAGCCATAATATTCTCGCACTAATATCAAAGGCGGATAGACTGAGTGATACAATATTGCATGTAAGTGTATCAGTCCAACCACTATCTATATAATAATGTATATAGTTGCAAAGTCGTATGAAAATGGATACAAATTATGTAAATGAAACGCTCAAGATCGCTGAAAGTGAAACAAATATATACCTACATATATTTGTTCATCATTTTAATTCGTAAAAAAATTCAATATGTTACTCGTAATTAACTTCATGTAGTACCTATACACTCTAGGATGTTGTTATTCTAAATAAGATTTCTATATCAATGTTTCAACACTACGGGCTTATTTCTTATCATTTTTCGTATTCATTATATACTATCATGATTTACGATGCGTTTAAAAATAAGAGAAAATTACCAAAATTATTGCGATACTTAGTTTTGAAATGTAATAAAATATAGTCAACAAATATAACTTTTTACATATTTTTTTAAGATATGTCTTTCCTACCATTCACATAAATCGAACAACATATCACATGTTAAAAATTATCAAACTATTAAGTGTCAAATAAATAGCTATGAATACATTCGCACATTCAAAAAACTGCACGTCTTTTCGACCGGTCCAGTAGCAAATGTTCTTGTTCTCTTTATATAGTCGCAACAAATCCCTTTAATATGATCAGCTAATAAAATTATAAGTTAAAAACAAAATCTCAATCATGTTTGTCAACCCGACTGGCTTATGTAATAGTATTTGCTATACAATTTGAAGACACGTGTAGCGGCTGCGACCGTTGATCGTCATTTGTCTTACATTAGTTAATGGTTTGGACTGTAATTACCATAAATAGCATTTTAATATTTGAAGTCCACCCGTTCAGTGCCTCCTATTATTGTTTTTATTCTATTCAAATATTCTCCTTTAATAAATCACAAAATTGACAATTGAAACACTTGAAACAGTACAGACGTGACTTATATAAAGAGGAAAAGTTTTTGAGTTTGTGAGGTTGTAAGGGGTAATCTCAGGAACTACTGGTTTTTTTACTACTACTACTTTTAGTGTTATATAGCTCATTCATCGAGAATGGTTATAGGCTATATATCATCACGCTAAGGCCAATAGGAGCGGAGCACAGATGAAAAGTGTTTCAAAATCGAGATGTTTTTTTTATTTTTGAGAGCTTCTGCTGTGTGTCAGCGTTAGCCCAGAGTAGTAACTATTACTACGCGGACGAAGTCGCGGGCAGGGGCTATAATAATATTATAAAGAGTTAAAGTTTGTGACGTTGTAGGGGGTAATGTCAGGAACTACCAAAACCGATTTTGAAAATTCTTTTACCAATAGAAAGCCACGTTATTTGTGAGTATCATAGGTAAGATATCATCACGCTAAGAACAATAGGAGCAATAATGAAAAATGTTTTAAAATCGGGGTATTTTTTCCTTTTGAGAGCTTCCGCTGCGTCTTAGCCCAAAATAACTATTCCACGCGTGCGAAGTCGCGGGCAGAAGCTATTAACTAATTATATTATCTATAATAATATTATAAAGAGGTAAAGTTTGTGACGTTGTAGGGGGTAATGTCAGGAACTACCAAAACCGATTTTGAAAATTCTTTTACCAAAAGAAAGCCACGTTATTTGTGAGTATCATAGGTAAGACATCATCACGCTAAGATCAATAGGAGCAATAATGAAAAATGTTTTAAAATCGGGGTATTTTTTCCTTTTGAGAGCTTCCGCTGCGTCTTAGCCCAAAATAACTATTCCACGCGTACGAAGTCGCGGGCAGAAGCTATTAACTAATTATATTATCTATAATAATATTATAAAGAGGTAAAGTTTGTGAGATTGTAAGGGGTAATATCTGGGGAGTAGGAGAAAAAATGGTCGAACGAAAACGTTTCTTACGAACGCTGCCTTAACTATTAGAGATATATGATTGAGTTTTAGAGAAAAGTTGTAGCTTGATAATGCCTATTACCGCCCAACGAAGTGAGCACGGGTTGGCTAGTAATTTATAATCACATCTACTGCGCCGTAGTAAATGTCAGCTTCTCATAAATTAAGAACATTGTTGCAAAGAGGTCGTTGTTTAGACAAAAATATAAATGTCAACCATTGATGTAATGTACTTACTGGAATAATGAGTCGGGATAAAATATAGAAGGACAGTTAGTAGCGTTTTCTATTTTAACACATGTTATTGAAAAAAGAATGTATTTTAATGATATTTTTTTAAATATATTAATACTTGAAACCGTCTGCAATTTCGTACAAGTTGATTATGACGTAATAATTAATACAGATTAACGTGACTTTCTATTAGTGTAAGAGTTTTATATTAAAATAGGTTTAATTGAATTTGCAGTTCCAGAACATCAGTTCAGTAGAACAATTCCAATAGCTCAGTCTAGTACGCGGTGCTTTGATATCTTTGTTGTCAACGCAAGAATAAAATTGCTTGCAAAAATCTAGGCCAAAACAATACCATCACTCTTCACTGTTCAAACATTTTGGACGTTTCAAGGTATTCAGATTTTGTTATTACGTGTAATTTTAATCTTGATGTCGAATGACGTAGGTGGCCAAACATTTATGACTGTAAAACTAAACCTGTCAAATCATAAAAGAACCACACAGCTAACTCGTAGCGAAACAACTCGGAGGTCTTATTAAATTTGACGCACGTACAAATCGCTTTACTAATACCATAAAGGAATTACAGCTTACGTACTCGAGAATATAAATCGTCCCTAATATTCGTATCTGGTAAAACTGCTGGAGATAGATCAAAAACAATTGTACAAAAACCGTAATTAATATGCGCGATGTAAATTGCGGTATTGTAGTGTTAAAATCTATATAGAATATGAATGAATCTATTGTATAAATTATCTATAAGAATGACAAGATGTGACCCACCTGTTGTCGTGTCGGGGCTCGTCATTTCTCAACTATCCGCTTTCCCGGCGCCGAACCTGTTAAATATTCTACACTCGTTCACGGATTTGCCGGTGATATGGCCAGTTGACGCATTCCTGTTAAATTACGATTTGACACAACACGTTGCGGTCCTACATTCTTCACCTGCCTAGACATTATTCCCCATATTAGATAGGTGCGAAATTCCCGCCAAGTATTGCCGGAATTCGCAAGCTAGATGTGAAAACTCTCATGACATGTACAATTACGCGTCAACCCAAATTGGCGAATATTATATAATTTCGTTAACTGAATGCAGTTCCCTTCCACACGACAAGAATTTTAACTGGACATGGGTATTGCAAACAATGTCTAAATCGTTTTCAAATCATTGATGATAACATCTGTTCTTTTCATAAATATGTGTGCAATCTTTCGAACATCTAATTCAAGAGTGCCACAGATTTATTCGAAGCGATTAGGGTACTTAATATTTTGCGAGAATCTTCGCATATCTGCTTCGAGTATTTGGATTTTATATATAAGATTTTTTTTGACAAAATTTCTTGTATAGATATAAATCTCAAGATATTCAACAGACTGAGATATCTGTAACATTCCTAGTAGTATCTAAATCATCACACGACTCTAGTCTTTACATTATTGACATGCGATCCATTAACGAGAAACTACGACCAACATTCCCATCCAATATCTCGTTCAATGAAAATGTATTTATATGGAAAAAAAGGATTGTATCCACTGGGTTTTATTTGTAGACATCCTAAATAACCACTGGGATGTAAATTTTATCATAATCGCAGAATAAGGAACGGAATATAGTAATACGATACGCCTAAATGTACTGGCCTTCAATTACAGTTGCCTGGAGATAGATTGTCAACTAGAGAGTAATAACTAAGTTGTTAGTATACATGGTTGCAACACCAACGACCATGCAACCAATGAAGCCATTGCAGTTACTATTCTTGTAGCTATTAAGTTTGTTTCTTATAGTATAGTGTTAAATACTTTGAACACGAATTTTACAATCCTCGGGTTACCTCACTTTAGTGAAGGAACAAAACACATATAGACTAGAACTTCAAATACCTATCAAATATAAATCTCTGATATATACAAAAGTTAATAAAACCATTGAAGATCTTAATTTAATTTGTTTCAGGATCGAGACAGCAATTTATCTGTTCCAGCTCGATGGGAGGACAGGAATCTTCGGAACTATCTCAACAAACAGGACGTTAGTGAGTATCCACAGCTTTAAGTATCAAAATTTTTCTCTTATAATCATATAACCACCAAATGTTAAATGAAAAGCAGAAAATTTGTCAAAGTTTCCAACGATCTGAGAAAAAATATTATTACTTAGTGAAATGTTAAATTCTTTAAGCGCAGTATGGTTAATATCTATTTGTTTACAATTCTAAACTTGCTTCAATCTCACAATGTCTCTTAAAACTTACTACATTCATGTGATCCAATTCCTCGTCATTTTTAATTAAAACGCTTAAATAAAACAGTTACTACCAGCTCGATATTAAGCTACAATAGTATTTAGGCTACGTAATTGTCTTCAATGAAAAAAAGCACTTTTCTTCCTTCTGGGCTGAGCATTACGATTGTCATCTTTCTATAACATGTTTACTGGGTTGAGCGTTACGATTGTCAACTTACTATAACATGTCTACTGGGTTGAGCGTTACGATTGTCATCTTACTATAACATGTCTACTGGGTTGAGCGTTACGATTGTCATCTTACTATAACATGTCTACTGGGTTGAGCGTTACGATTGTCATCTTACTATAACATGTCTACTACATAACAAAAACGAAAGCTAAATGGGTATTCTTCACTTTTGCTGTTCCAGAAAAAGCGATCCGGTGGATCGGTGGCTTATACGACTACGTCGACAAGGTATGGAAATGGGGCGGTGAACTGCGCAAGATGCACTATCAATCCTTCTCCAAAATGAAAAAGATGACGCCTGAAGAGCTGCAATGGCACTGCATTAGTATGGTTCCGGAATTACTTTACAGGTAAAAGCTAACAGAAATGTTGTAAATAAAAACACTAATAATAATAATAATATGAGCAAGATAGCAAGAGAGAAAGAAAATACATTTATTTATAACATACACGTAATTACAGTTATTATTATTATTCTGGAAAAGGGGCTATGCAGGTCTTTAATCCTGTATCACTGCGACCAGTGTTGATCTATTGTGATCGCCCCATATTACTAAAGCTCTCCGCCTAGTCCTATAGTATTTAAAAACTGCAGGACTTTTTTGGCTGAGAGCATCTGTACCTCATCCGGAAGCAATACATGCTTTCCCAGAATCCGGTTTCGTGTAGGCTTCAGTGGATCACATTCACACAAGAGGTGTTTGGGGGTCTCATCCGCACCATCACAAAATCTGCACTCTCTTGTGCTCTGGACACCGATGTTGTACAGGTGCTTTTTAAGGCAGCAGTGGAGTGAGTGCTCTCACTAAAACCCGTAATTGATTCCTACCGAGTGCCAGGGCCTTGCCAGCATATCGCTGATTAAATGCCCTGATAAGTTCTTTGGAATGGTTTTGTCCTGGCAAGTTATGCCAGAATCTTTTGGCTTCTTGATTGTAATGGTTTCTAAGGGTCAAGAGAGCTAGGCTTTTGGGTATTCCACAAAATGGTTCAGGACCAATGTGTATTCCCATAGCACCTGCCCTTGCAAGCTCATCGGCGGCTTCGTTGCCAGGAATGCCTGCATGCCCCGGAACCCATCGCAGAATTAGTCTGTTATTTTGACCCAGACTATTTAATACGGCCACACAATTTGACACAAGTTTCGACTCAACTGAGTCTGAAGCAAGGGCCAATAAGGCGGCTTGACTATCCGAGTGGATATAAATTGTATGATTTACGTAGTCTTTTTGCAGATTAGTATGGGCACACTCTAATATAGCGTACACTTCTGCTTGAAAAATGGAGGCGAAACAACCAAGATTAGTGTGATGCCTAATTTTGGGTCGCTCCCCATAAATACCACAGCCTACGTTAGGTCCCATCTTGGACCCATCAGTGTACCACAATAGGCTACCCGATTTCCACGTTATTTCACTGTTAGTCCAGGAGTCCCGTGTGGGTATGTCTACTGTGTAGAATTTTGTGAGATTAGTTTCAGGTAATGTTATGTCTGATATCATGCCTAAAACTGGTGTTTCTATCACTGAGTCCAGTAATGATCTCAGGGACAAGGATAGCCACTGCGTTCTTCCCTGTACGTACATTCTGTGCATTGTTGACCTGGCCACCTTTTCTACATGTAGATGAAGGGGCAAAAGATTCAACATAGCTTCCAGAGCCGCTCCAGGGGAGGTCGACATAGCTCCCGTCGCTAAGACAGATGCTGTCCTTTGTACCGTAGCTAAATGGGTTCTAACAGTCAACTGGCTAGTTTTACCGCTCCAGAGCACACAGGCGTATGTTAGTGTGGGCCTGACTATTGCGGTATAAAGCCAAATGACCAGCCTAGGGTTTAAACCCCAGCGTTTACCAGCCAGTCGTCCGCATATACCCATTGCTATTTTTGCTTTCTGAATTGAAGCATCAATTTGTTTATTCCAAGTTAATTTTTGGTCTATAATTACTCCCAAGTACTTGGTCTCTGTTGAAAAGGTAATTGTCTTGCCGTTTAGTGTGGGTTGTACTAATTTGTCAAGACGCCTTTTCTTTGTAAATGGTACCAATACTGTTTTGTCTGCGTTGACCTTTAACTCGTTATCGTTGCACCATTTGTGGATGGCAGATAGAGCTTTCTGCATAAGGTACGAGATAGTACTTTGGCAGAAACCTCGGACAACTATCACCAGGTCATCGGCGTAGCCCTGGGTGTCTATCCTCAGTTCGTCCATCTTATGCAGGAGCTGGTCAACCACCAAGGTCCATAATAGTGGTGAAAGCACACCACCTTGGGGGCATCCTCTTGTGGTTACCACCTCATGATTTGTGCCATGTAGTGTCAAATTGACTTTGCGATTTGAAAGCATTGCTTCGATCCACCTAGTGATAGTAGTATCTACTCTTTTAATCACAAGGCCCTGGATCAAAGCTTTGATTGGGGTGTTGTCAAAAGCACCCTCAATGTCTAGAAATGCACATAGTGCAATTTGTTTGTCTTCCAATGCCTTTCCTATCTTGTCTGTCAGACATAGTAGGGCAGTTTCGGTAGATTTACCTTTGCTATAGGCATGTTGGTTAGCGTGTATAGGGTTTGTAACCAGTATCACCTCCCTAATGTATTTATCAAGTATCTTCTCCAGTGTTTTGAGAAGAAATGATGTAAGGCTTATGGGTCTGAAAGACTTTGGTAAAGCATAGTCTTTCTTGCCAGCCTTAGGTATAAATAGGACTCGTACTTTTGTCCATATTTCAGGTATAAATCCCCATGCAAGGCTAGCTCTGAAGATTTTGACTATAGTCGGTGTTAGAACGTCCATCCCTTGCTGTAATAGCACGGGCTGTATTCCATCTTCACCGCTTGTTTTATATGGCTTAAACGTTTTTATAGCCCATTTCACGTTCTGTGGTCTTATGATTGTTGTCGCTCTACGCCAGTCCTCAGACTGAGGTTTAGCCTTGGAAGGCATTGGTGAGCTTTGTGGCATAAGACTCTCAGAACCTGGAAAATGGACTGAGGTAAGAAGCTCCATAGTCTGCTTTACATTAGCAGTAAAAGTACCATCTGGTTTTTTGAGGAGCCCTATTTGATTAGGTTTGTCCTTGGCCAGCACCTTGTGAATTCTTGCTCCGTGAGGCATATCATTGATTTCCTCACAGAATTTCCTCCAAGATGCCCGCTTGGCTTTCCTAATTTCTTTGTTATAGTTGGTTAGAGCCATTTGGTACGCTTCCCATTCTTTGGTTTTTTTGGCTCTATTGAAAAGGTGTCTAGTTTTTTCCCTCAGTTTCATAAGTTTTTTGTTCCACCAAGGTACTCGTCTTGTTGAGGTCTTTTGTCGTACAGGGCAACTACGCTCAAAGGCGTCCACAATCGCCGTTGTAAGAGCAGTTGTTGCCACTTCTAGACTCTCAATTGTCTTGATAGATTTAGGGACTGTTTCCAGGTTATATCTTAGGTTATCTCTATAGGATACCCATCGAGTATTCCTAGGGTCCCTATATATAAAATTCTCACTTTGTAGCGAGTGTGATAGTTCATATTTTATATGTCTATGATCAGACATAGAGTTTTCGTCACTTACATGCCAGTCAGTTATGTTCCTAGCTAAATTTTTCGTGGCGAATGAGATGTCCAGAACCTCTTGTCTAGCGCGTGTTATAAAGGTTGGTTTACACCCTTTGTTTAGAATTACTAGATTGTGAGAAGTGATAAAGTCATAAAGGAACTCACCTCTGTCATTTATGTTGCTACTCCCCCAACCTGTATGGTGTGCGTTGGCATCACAGCCCACCAATAGCTCGGCGTTGTGTTTCATAGCGTAGTCCACAACTCGCACAAGCTCCTCTGTTGGGTTGATCTTCTCTCCAGGTAGGTAGGCTGAACACACAAGTAGTTTCGCGCCCTGCCACCCGTCAAGATTAATGTACGCTGCAACCAGGTCATCCGAGCAGAGCTCTGGAACAGGTAAATATTTAGTTTTTTTGCTAAAAACTATGCTAGCTCTGGGCTTAGTCCCACAGTTATGCGCTAAGACGCTCCCTGCCGTGTTCAGTCCCATGACTTTGTTTTTGCGCAACCAAGGTTCTTGTATGAGAGCGAGGTCAGCAATGCCTTCTGTAAGGCACTTCTCCAGTACCGCCGTTGCCGCGATAGCGTGATGGAGGTTAATCTGGAGAACCCTCGCTTGACCCTTAGGTGACGCTATTGTTTTTTACGTGCAGGTGTTTTGCTGGCGGTCGCCCTTCCTGTCTGGGGACGTAAACGTCCACCTCTAGGTTGGGTTCCGCCAGCCTTTCCTTGTTTGCCTCCCCTACCAACGGGCCGTGGGTGAAGGCTTTTTTGCATCATTTGTGACGCCAGCCTTTCTCCCTGCCCAGTGGCTGTGGAGGTGGAGGGAACAGGATCACCTACAATATTTACAGGCAAAGAGGGTTGTGCTGCCGTTTGAGCTTGCTGACCCTCAATTTGCCCTGTGTTAGAGGAAGGACCAGCCAGTGGCTTAACCTCCTGGGTTCCCTCCGTTCCGGTTTTGACTTTAAATATGATCCATCTAAAGCCAAACATAACTTTATAGTTATTTTTTTGAAGAGTCTGAAGCGACGGATCGTCAAGGGCGAAAGCGACAAATCTTCCCCCCTTATCTTCCCTCGAGTGCAGCACTCTCCAGTGTTCCGGGTTTAACTCAGGGTTCTGTATCCGTATTAATTCGAGTGCGTTTTCAAGGGTCGCAGCCTCGTTATCCGGTAAGAACGCTGAGCCAATTGCCGGCTTCGGGAGTTCACTCTCCGACATGATTTTTAATTCAGCCTCCGGCCAGGGCTTTATGTTGGGAGTGGTTTCAGTTAACCACTTCCTGCTCATCTCGTCCAAGCATGTGATGAGCATCCAGCCCGGTCGGTGACTGAGTCCTAGGAATCGAGGACCAGCGCCTTTGATTCCTATTTTTAAAATTTCTTGTGTGAGGGCATTGTGAACGAGTTTCATTTGTTCCACGCTCATGGGATTCACATTTCGAATACCCACTCGCGTGGAACCAGCAACCTCACCAAAGCTATGCCTAACCCTAGTATTAGGGGCAGTCTTAAGGGCCTTTTTAGGCTGAAAATCGGGAGATACCTCTTCAGACCGAATTCGCTTTACCGCCTTCGGTCCTCCGGGATTTTCAACAGGGATTTCGGTCCAGGGCTTTCGGCAAAGCGTCAGCGCCTCATCGGGGCTGATGTCCGCTTGCACTAGCTTCCGGAACCTCCTCCTTGCTGCTCCCGACATTTTGCGTCTCGTACCCCTTTTATGCTCAGAGTTCGTCTCCCTGGGCGGTGTGGTTACCGAGGTAACTTCCGTCCCGAGGTTCGTCCTCTCAGCTGTAGGGGTGTTAGATCCGGGCGTCGGGGAGGCATTACCTCCCCCCGTCCCAGGTGAGATATCGTCCCTGGACTCGTCCAGGGCGTAAACTAGGGAATTTAAATCTAAAAGGATTTTTTCACTGTCTTCATCCATGTTGTTCCCACGAGTAGCTAGGGAAGAAAGGTCACACACCGACAGAGCCCCGCATATCGGTGGAAGGGCATAATTACTCTCCGAGGTGCCCTGGTATCGGAGAGGTACCGTTAGCGACTAAACTCACCTTTAGCCACGCATCCCTCGGCACGGTTCCCATAACACCTTGGATTGGTATGGTCCTCTTCGCCAGTGGCCAGCAGCCTTCACTTAGGAAAGCTGCTGACCACTGCCCAGGATGCACGTTTTAGCCTTTATTATAGAAATACATATATTTTACATCTGTAATTAGTAACTGTAAGGGATGCGAAGATGGTCCCACCTCCACGTGGTGCATCCTGGGCAGTGGTCAGCAGCTTTCCTAAGTGAAGGCTACAGTTACTAATTACAGATGTAAAATATATGTATTTCTATAATAAAGGCTAAAACGATACAAATAAAATAACAAAAAAATTTGGATTTTGTACGTCTGTGTACCAAATGGGTCCCGAGTTAGGGGTGCTGATCTGAGATCGATTAATAAAATAATGATTTATAGAAATTTATAATTCGTTTTTTTCATCGATATTAAACACCAAATCAATCTCTGATACTATACAATCGTGATTAGATTTTTTTCTATTCGGGTAAAAAAAAGACATACAATAATTTACAATAAAAAAAATGTAAAAAGCACATCGAAAAGAAAAAAAATTAAGAAATAGATTTTTCGATAATTGATCCTCTAGACCTTGATTTTTTCATGAATCGATTACACAGATCATGATTCGGAACGATTTAAAAATCGTTTTTTTTACGAGTTAGCATATATGCTGAAGGAGTTTTATGTACCACTAATGCACGAAAAAATGTTCTAGAAAAGAGACTGGAATCCGTAGAAACGCAGGATAACGATTGATATATAACAACAAGACAATTATGTAAATCGTGACAAAGAAGGCCGAAAAGTAGGTTACGTGAATAATCGCAAAATTAACACGATTCTGGCTTTCATCAAACAATAAATATAGTGAAAAACTAATAAAGCAGGTGTCTAAGCAATTTATTTATACGCACACGTTTCAGAATAGTTTGCAATGAAAAAATAAACAAATGTTTGTTTATAAACCGACTAGTTTAATTTTGAAAGTGGTCTGCGATATATTCTCATTTTCACTGACGGAATTCCAGTCAAGGTCGAAATGTCTTCCGTGAAGTATTTCACCGTCGACTACGAAGGTTCTTTTGACATAAGACTTTTTCTTATAAAACGTCGTTAGAGTAGCAATTGCCACTGTCAATGGTATTTTACGAGTTTAATTCAATAATGTTCTTAAGTTCTTCAATATACATATATTGGGGTCATAGACATTGTATAAATATATTAAACGCTGTATATAATTTTGGATAATTTACTGATAAACTTTTGATACGACTCAACTATCAATTTCTTTTTAATTAGATTAAATATAAAATTACTTCATTTGTGCACAACAAACAAATTATATGACATAAATTGTGATTAATATTTACCAGACAAGTGTAAAATAATACGAAGAAATTGTTTAAAAATCAAAAATATCATGACTAGTCAGATTATCCCCAAAAACTCACATCATTCAGTGACTTTCTAAAGCCCTATATTCTATCCGAAAAGATATTCAACAGATATTATTAAACTTAAAAGATAGATATGTCGTATAAATTCAGAAAATAATTTCGCTAATGCATCAGACAGTTAAATAAACATATTTTTGAACAATAAGTACGCGTGAAATACAATAATAGTGTCATTGTGTATAATGTATAGTTCGTGACAAACACAATAGTCCGCTCATTCAAGGACAACGAGGGGTCTCTCCCATTACAGAGGACCCTAAATATAGAAATTCGTTAAAATTACAAAACGCCCGCCAACAAATTTAATGTAGGGTCTAAGTCATAAAATCATCCGTAAAAGTTACAATAAACATTGCGTTATATTTTAATTCATAAACATATTTATCATTTAAGAAATAATGATATAAAGTATATTTATAAAGTACTGTTTCAAATAATTAATTCACTATTAATGTATGACAACAATCGCACACTATGTTTTTAATAAACTATGGTAAAACCTCAGAAAGGAATAAACACAGAAGATTTATACTTCCTTAACCATTGACATATAAAAACCCAAGATACATAGTCTCGAATAAAAATAGCGCTCCAATCCGGCCGCAAAAACTCCTCAATATACATACGTAGTTATATGATAAACTTATGATTTTGCAAATTCACTCTTACGTTAATGATTTAAAGTTGTTGTTACAAGGATACGAGGGATGCGAGACTATAACTATGCGATAAACTTATGATTTGGCAAATTCAACCTTACCTGAATGATTTAAAGTTGTTTGTACAAGAACGCAAGCGACGCGAGACTATTTGAAATGACAGCATAATGCACTCATTTTTGTGTGCCGGCTGTAAGACGTTAAGTGTTTATCTTGAGTTTTTGCATATCAATGTCCTTAACCCTTAAATGCATGATTGCTTTATTTTTATCCAAAAAATTATATTGTGTGTAGAATATTGTACAGTTAAAAAATGGGAAATATAATTTGTAGTTTGCATTGATTCTATTTAATCGACCTGTAAAATACAGGTTCTTTTTTCAACCCGTGTGTATTTACATCTGTCTATATATTCATTGCTTCTTTTTTAATGTGAAATCTTCCAAAATAATACACCACACAGAACAAAGAATTCGTCAATCTCATCCTTATATCGAGAGCATACTTATTTGTGTACTCTATTTCACGTATTCTTTATTTCATTTCAATGCCTCGAGTTCCTATATCATACACCCAGAAGTAAAACTTTCACTACGATTAATACTTTGTTTATAAGTTAAACTAAATGTACCAACCAGTTCCATTAGGTCTAAAATAGAAAAAATTTGATGTGAATATTTTAAAAATTGATGAACACTTACTCTACAACCCAATCCACTTTTCCACTAATTATTTATCTATTTTTCATCAAAATATTGCCTGCCGAAAAAGAAAATAACAGATAATTCAAAGCTACATAACAACTCCATCTAGTGACACATTCCATAACCTGTATTTCAACAGTATTTCAACACTCCACAATCTTCTACTTAATCGAGTAAAAAAAAAAAAACCGCTAAAGCTTTTCAATTAAACCATAAACAAAATAGTCCATAAAGATTATTTCCAAAGTCCGATCGATACCGCGAAACTAATAAGATTTACGATTCGCATTCGACACCGCGTATTGTGTTACGCTGGGCCGTTTGTTGTGCCCTTCAAATCTCCCCTAAAAGCACAGATGGCGACACGTTTCGCATAACATAGAGTTATTGTTATCCACATTATTTAATACAAGACGTGCATCGAAATAACTTCATCGATTATTTCTGTTATCGTATTTGTATTATATTTCATTAATTATGGAACTATAATCGTTACATGAGTAAGTATTATGTATTTTTATTTAAACATTCAGACTCATATTTGGGGGTTTTGGTAGTAAAATATTGAGTTTAAAAAAAATAACCATGTTGAACAAGATAACCAATTATTTTTTTAATAAAATGTAAAAGATAATAATTACCCTGATATTTGATTTAAATAGCCGAGGCGTGACACAATGAAGCTTCGTATCGAAACTGATCCATGTTTTTTTCCTTGTACCAACATTTGCAAGCGTACATATTACCTATACCTTATTGAGAAGTTATCCTTAACACCATCTTAGCCTTGTTTGTAAGTATCTTTTAAATGTCCAATTCCGTGGTATATTATTTTTATGTATATCGAAAAGCATTACTAATATAAAAGTCCGAAATCTCCCTTTTTAAGACTTCATTAGACTACATCGACTCTTTTCTACTTTATATAATAACATGCATTTATTATAAATATAAGCCTTTTGGAGGAAAATCTCAGGTGAAAACTATATCAAAACCCGTTATATTATTTCTTCTGAATTAGTTAATACTTCACGTAAACTAAATTATTTATTTGAAACATGTTCAACCTCAGAAATTGTTGCTAAGTTGTTGAAAATTATTACAAATTTTCTTTATAGCTCTTGTAGGTTTGTACACTGATAAGCGTAATGCCACAAGGCATTTTCTTCCAGCTAACCAAGAATATTGTTATCAATTAACAAATACTGTAGGTAATGCAAATATAGAAGAATTAAAGAAAATGGATAAATAAATATGTCTATACACACATATATATACTCATATACATACACATATGACATACATACTTACATACAAATATATGATAAAGATAATAATAAAAAATTTAATCTTTTTTTAGAAAGTACCAATGGGGAATTCAATTGAACAACTTTATGCATTAACGGAGTAGATCAGTTTAATTTTAGGTAAAATATGCAATTGTCGATGACTACACGTACTCCAGTCTCTAGCTATAAGAGTACCGACAGACAAACTTAGAAATTTTCTTCTAGTAAACGAATGTACTATGGTAGCATCCGTTGCATGTTCCTATTGAATTATAGATGGTTAATTGATTACAAACAAATTCACAGTACACTCGACGCTTTCATGTATACCGACACATCCTTGTCGAGTATTTCTATGAATCGTTGACGAATTTGTTACACAGCACCTGATTGTTAACTAGCAGGTGAACGACCTAAAATATTATGAATCTAGTTGATGCGCGCGACTTCGTATGCGTTATTTATTGCCTTAACAACATATACACACAAAAAAAAACTCCATTCACTGTGGCACCACAATTCCAGGACACACCGCTTACCATCGCAAAAAATATTGGGATCCTTGGTGTCAACATCTCTAGTGACGTTCAGTTTCGCAGTCACCTGGAAGACAAGGTTAAGCTGGCATCCAAAAAGCTCGGTATCCTGAATAAGGCGAAACGGTACTTCATCCCTGGGCAAAGACTGTTGTTGTACAAAACGCAAGTTCGACCCCATATGGAGTACTGTTGCCATCTCTGGGCGGGAGCACCTGGATATCAGCTTGGACCATTTGACTCGGCGCAAAAACGAGCTATGAGAATCGTTGACGATCCCAAGCTCACAAACGGTATCGAGCCACTAAGTCTACGGAGAGACGTCGCCTCTTTATGTGTGTTCTACCGTCTGTATAATGGGTTGTGTTCCGAGGAACTGTTTAACATTATGCCTGTAGCTGCTTTCCACCATCGCACTGCTCGTTGTCGGCAGGGAATTCATCCCCATACATTGGAACCGAAATGGTCTCGGACGGTCCGGTTTCAAAGGGGTTTCCTTCCACGAGCGATCCGGTTGTGGAATGAGCTTCCTGCTGAAGTTTTTCCTAGAGACTACAGTATGGGGTGCTTCAAGGGGAAAATAAATAGGTTACTTAAGGGTCGGCAACGCGCATGTAACGCTTCTGATGTTACAGGCGTCCATAGGCTGCGGTGACCGCTTTTCATCAGGCGGCCCGCATGCTTGTTTGCTACCGACGTAGTATAAAAAAAAAATACACAATAGATAAAACATAAAAAGATTGAAAGCAAAACTAATCTTTATATATATAATTCTTCTGTCCGTGTGTATATGAATGAACTCCTAAACGGTTGGGCCGATTTTCATGAAATATTTTGTGCGTGTTTTGAGAATAGGTTAGATTTTTATAGGATAGATAGATATTTATATAGATAGGAATTGGACCCAGTAGGTGCCGCTGCTGTCTGATTCTAGGATTTTATTTTATTATCAAGGCAGCACAACGTCCGCCAGTAGTATTAAATAAAGATATAGTGATAATCTTATTTTAGACTAAAAATGTCAATGTTGTTCTAATGATATAATATATTGTCAATAAGTTCTTTTTTTTTCGAACTGACTACGCTATTGACCAAGCAAGGTCTTAACAGCTTCATCGGACTACTAAGGCGAGCGCTTAAGGCACTCAGCCGATTTTATTTTGACAACTAGCTCAAGGGTGCGCGGCACACCTCGGCTTTGGCTGTTGCCTGATACATGCAATTCGCGACCTATCTGAGCTAACCTAAGTGTGTAAGCGAGTATGCGTGCACGCGTGGAAGTGATATGCGTAATGTTGTCGCAGTGATGTAAGATTTTGTGTCACCACTATCTAGTGGTGAAAGCCGAATGAAAATTCGTTTAGTAGTTTTTGAGTTTATCGCGAACAAACAGACAGACGAGGAAGAGGACTTTGTTTTATAATATGTAGTGATTAATAACACAAGCTATGTTTAATTGAGAATTAAATGTTTTTGTATGAAACTTGGTTCTTCATATTTTTCTATATAATATATAGTATACTCTGCCCGTGACTTCGTCAAAGCTCTCAACAGAAAAAAACCCCAATTTTGAAACATTCTTCATTGGTGCTCCGCTCCTATTGCTCTTAGCGTGATGATATAGCTTATAACCTTCCTCGATAAATTAGCTATATAACACTGAAAGAATTTTTCAAATCGGACCAGTAGTTTCCCCCTGCAACGTCACGAACTAACAAACTTTACCTCTTTATAATATTAGTATAGATTAAAAAGTAAGTTATATTCACTAATGCGATACGTTAATCGTGAACAGATGGGCGCCGCACAGTTGCTTCGAGAAACAACAGTACGTCTGCCAAACGAAACTACGCAAGGTGGCTAAAGCTAAAGTGAAGGAACTCCACCGACGCTGGCAACGTATGGGCAAGCTCAACGAGATCACGGTCCCTAGCATCAGCCGGGAGGTCAACGACCCGATGATGGTTAACGACGTCACGGTGAACCCCGTCCTCAATCCGAAGTCATTCGATTTGCATCCCAACCCGACTGCTACGAACCAGAAACGTCAGAAGTCGAAAGGAAACCCGAATAGGAATAACACGAGAGATGGGCGGCCGAATGAACTAAGGAAACAACGACTGCGTCCGACAGCGCAGAGGCGGCTACGAAGACCATTCCCAGGGTAAGTTTATTACGATGTATATATAGTAAGGTGTTCAAAAATACTGAGTTTTTTTTCGTCTTCAAAGCACAGTTCAATAAAAAAAAATTACATTATTCTCGAAAAAAAATCAAAATTATACATTTTTGACAATAATATTTTAATAGTGAAAATCGTATGTATTTTTTTGCATCTCTCTATCTCATATCTCTTATCTCTTTAGTACGTCAATTTTAAGTAAAAAAAATTTAAGGTCATCATGTTTAGAAATCCCTCTAAAAGGTCTAAGGTACATACATATTCTATTTGGAAACTTGAAAGTATCTTGAGCGAATTTTAAATATTATATCTAAATATTGACTTGAAAATTTGAGGATCCGAATTAATCATTTAAATGGTAGAATAAAGTGTAATATTGAGAAAAAAAGATTTCGACGATTTTGGAAATTTTTGAAAAATAGGCGCAATCTTAAAATCCTTATTTTGGAACAGCGCTTTGAATGGGCCTCATAAACTAACATATTTTCATAAGAGACTCGTTTTTTTGGACTGCCCTAAAATGTATATTGATATACATTTATGATATGATAGATATCATAGATGTATATTGATATGATAGATATCATAGTTGTATATTGATATACATTTATGATATCATAGATGTATATTGATATACATTTATGATATCATAGATGTATATTGATATACATTTATGATATCATAGATGTATATTGATATATATTTATGATATGATAGATATCACCCTAATATGTAGCCACCATCACACACCGCGAGTAACACTCGCAACAGTAGCAAGTTAAAGAGTGTAGCGTTCCGAGGAGAGCTAGTGTATAATATAATAAACAAGTGAGTTGCGAGGTTTTGGCGGGATCTTGGAATGTCATATAGTGGATTTTATATTTAATTCATAATCTTGTGTTATTTGGCTCTACATTTTGTAAGATTGGTGGTGTTTTCATAATATAGTGTGGTTATTGTGCACAAATGTAGTGAATGGGAAATAATAGCACGGGGCACGGATTCTGACTTGCCGCAAAAATTCCCTGGAAAGTTCTAACAAGAGGGCCACCATTTTGTAAACTTGTAAAATCACTCTATAATGGCAGCAATAATCTACTAGAAGTACGATTGCCAAAAATCGAATAAAATAAATGGTGATAGAGTTTCTGAATTCAGCGAATTCTGAAATCAAACGCAAAATGTTCCTCACGCTATCATATTACTTAAGAGTCATTATATTTTACGACATCGTTATAATATTTAAATACATAATTCCCCCGCAAACTTCTGCCAGTAACTAACTTTAACTACCATATATATTTTCTGAAGTGGGATTTATCTTTTGTAGCGAAATACATTAGGGGGTCCATTATGACCTTCGTTCATAAATAATTGCGCTATAAATTTTGTTTTAGATAATAATTAAATAAACTTTCAATGTTCACAAGGCTTTGCCCGTGGCCTCGCTCGCATTAGTATAAATTTATTCCATCCCTCGGTACGAATATTTTTTTTCTGGGTGAAATGTACGTGCCTTTTCTGGACCCCTGATATTTTCTTTTTTTTTGCTCCCGACGCTTGGTCCGCATCTTTTGTTTAAGGAAAGGACGAAAGGTCGTCTATTTTATTAATCAAATCAAAAATCATTTTAAATGTAGTGCAACTTAAACAGTGTGCAAGACTTGCGATATAATCATAATTAACTATTATTATTATTATTTTACTTAATTATTATACTTAACCATTGTTATATTATTTATGAATGTTTATTTATTTTACTATTCGTATTTATAATATTAGTTAGAAAATACATAAAAAACGTGACTATACGGAATGTAGAAGTTTTTTTTATATATTTCATCGCTATAGCATTTACCAGCGTCAGTGTTTGATTTTCGTGAAAATTCCATTTCAATTTCAAGTAACTAACCTTTATTTCGATTTAAAATATTTATATTAGATTATTTAGATTTCTCCTTCAGAATATTTCAGGTACTCTTATCAGTTCTAGGCTAGATCTAGCCACATTTTAAACTTTATAAACATGTAATCTATTTAATTTAATTTATGTTTATTGTTACTTTTGAATCACATTTTAAATTTTCATACAAAAAACCAAATTGCTCCCAATGTTTATGGGTTTTAAAATTATAATAATTACTTTTCTAGTTACACGTGGAACCGACGCGACCCCGAAGGCTCCTATCAGCGCAACGCCGAACTACTACGATCTGGACGTACCGGCTTGAGTCCGCAACAAATAAACGCGAACCTCGCTCGCTTGCGACACATGCGCGACAAACAAATCGCACGACGCAAGCGTCTGCGCGACAATGACGACTGGCTCGTTAACGAGATCAAACCGGTACTGTCGCAGACCCACGCGAGGACCTATACCATCTCCAATAACATGAGCGCCCTCTATCCGAAGACCATTGTCGAAGAGTTCGACATATTCCCCCCTCCATCACCGCCGGCGATCCTCCGACAAGTTCGCGGTTGAAACCAACTAACGACTTCTTGAATATTTAGTCATAAGTTATCTATCTTCTCATTCTCGCTTCGAATTACCTTAACGGAGATAATATTCGCTTGTATCTAACCTATAGTTTTATTTATCTGCGTGCGATTTGTTGTTTGTAATGATGCGACTAAAAGTCGACGGTTATCAAATTCAAATTCAAATTGTCGCTTGTGTGTGTAAAACGAAAACTAGTGTTCTTCTTCTCTTTCCAATCTAGAGTTGCCAGAACGTGACGAAACTATTGTGATGTTGCGTGTTTGTCATAGTTTTTGAAAGAGTCATAATTTGTATGCTGGTTAAGTCTCGATTTCACGGCACTATCAATCGTAAATATTTTAGATATAGCTTTCGCGACAGTGATAGGACTTAACCGTGAAGTTGAAGTTTTAACAATTAGATATTTATATATAAAGCCATCTCTAGATCTAACAGCAATTGACAATTTTTTAAATTATTTACGAATATTTATTTAACATTCAATTATATTAAAATTGTGCTATAATTCATTAAAACAAATGACTAATTAATTCATATAACTCAAAATTATAAGCGATTTGGTGAACATTTAAGCACTAACTAAACCATCAACAGATTTGACATCAACATCGATACCGATTAATTGTTTTATGTGTTGCAGTAATAAAAAAAATTGACTCCTTATAATTGTGATACGAATTAATTATATACTTCCGATGGTAGAAAAAATATTCGTAAATAACCAACAATTTGAAAATTTGTAAAAATTAACATCACTAGTTACCACTCTTTGAAATTCTGTCCACATTATAATCTACATTAATTATTAAGAATATATTCCAGAATAATTGTCACTTCATTCAAAACATTGTCAGTTCAAATCCAGACATTTAAACAAAGATACACGGAAAAAGTATCAGTATCTATAATTAATCGAGATAAGTTAAATATAAAAGTAAAATGTGATGAAATAAATCAATTTCATTTATTTATGTTCCAATATGATATTTAATGAATTATAATTTGTGAATTTCATAAGAAAATTTAAGTTCGTCGCAATGAAAACGTCAACGTTATCGTATTTATAAAGAACTAGTCAGTAAGATTACTCCAGAAAAATCTATTTTTAGCATTAGTTACTATTAATAAAAATACATACACTAAAAATAATAACCTCCCAATATATTTCAACTGATTTTTTGTTGACATATTTCCATTGTAATCATTTGAGTTTGTTCTGAATACTTTATTCGGTAAACTGAGCTGTTGGAAGAATCGAAAACAGATTTTTACAACTTACACAGCTTTTTTAAAACTATATAGCTAAAATATCCACAGATATTTAATACCCAGCCAAAGAATAGAACAGATTAACTACGTGTACATACAAATGTCATTCGTGTGTGCTGATCGAAACAACGACATCTTGAGTTTCTTTTTGACATATATCTTTAATATTCACTGTTTTGTCCAATCTTTAATGGGTTAGAATTTTATTGCCTTCAAACATATATTAGATTATAGCGTTTACAATGAACCTTTTAAAGTTTACCAAATTATTGCACATATATAATATATTACGAATGTTATTTTCGAAAATCTATTTTCTAAATTGGAGAAATTTTTCTCTAAATTGATTTTCGAAATTGGCACAATATATGTTCCGTATCCTTTAGAAACTCCAAAGAATATTTGCTGGTATTTTTCTTTGACATAAGTTTCATGACAGTTTCTGAGAAGCTGTTTTGCCTCATCTCCAGTCACCGAATCACGATTATTGCATTCAAGGCAACAGCTCAAGCCCAAGTTCAGACACTTTGTCATCCTTGAGCTGGTAAAAGCTGAGTCTTAACCGCTCGCCTAAAAAATGCAATGAAACTGTAAAGACCCGTCCAGCCAAAAGCAGATAGATCGAAAAAGAAAATCTCTGACAGTATATACCTACCTCTAACATAAAGCACCTTTATATACATACTTTCTAAGGTATATATATATATATATATATATTATACGCCATAATTGTATTCAGAATAAGACTCACATTAATTAAATACAAAGTTGATTTTAAATTATTCATTACGATCCATATAATTAATTAACATTTTCTCATTTATTTTAAGTGTATTTATTTGGAAAAAATTAATACAAATTACTAAAAATTCTATTATTGTCGTACATCATGATTGGCATTTTATGTTTACTTAATTATTATAGTTATTTAAAATCAATAAGTTACGTTCCAGTCTGTTCGTTATTTAGTTGATCTATAGCCTAGTGGAGAAATACTAAACTGCCAATATTATAGTCCTCGCATTTATGAAATTATTTTTTTACGTAAGTTTTATATTTTTTAATAACAGTTTATACGACAGCGCACTGTTTGTTACCTTTTATAATTGTTAATTACATTTTCTTTCCATAAAAGATTTTTTTTTAAATACTTTGTCTCTCACGTTCACAAGATATAATATTTTTAAAGTATGCGCACTATATCATTGTCTGTACGGTCATAGATTATTTACGCTCAAAGTCCACTTGGCGATAAATATAGTGTGCGTACTTTTAAACATATAAGAAAAAATTCAACAAATTACTTAATTACAACAGATTATAGAACTAGTAATAAATGCATTCAACAATAAATTTATATTTTTATCTAATTCTATACTTCAGTATATAATATTCCATATTTCAATTTGAATGTCAGATTTATTTTTATTTAAATTGAGTATAGAATCCTATTTTTAGATGAAAATATGTAAAATTCGAAGATAAATGAGACGAATAATTATTGCCGTCTGCGCAAAAAATTATATTGTAACAGTGAAAACTCTATTTATAAGAACATAGTAATGTCTTATTTTAAGTATTAATATATGTTATAATGAACTATTGTAAACTTAAATAAAAACATCGTCTGAACTTAAATGAATCGTTTTTATTTTGTTTGTAGGACTCTTGAAGAACTTCCTACAGCCTGCCATCTATCGTCGAATAGTAAAACATTTCAACTATTTAGTTTTGAAATCCATCATAGATGGCGCTTGCAACTTTAATAAATTCGTTTTCTCTAAAATTAGTAACAATAATTGTCATTGCACATAAAATATTATTGAAAACAGTTTTGGTAAGTTCTACCTCATTTTATGTATTTCTCGTAAGTACTTAATAATAATTAAATAATCATTATTAAAAATTCTTGTCTATTTAAAATATTATTCCAGTGCAATAATAATGGGTGTATACAATGCGATGAATAATTGCAAAAACCTGAACCAAAAAATACTAAGTGTCAATATAGAAAAACTAGCTTCTGTCTACAGCTTTTGTCATCTATACTAATATTACGAAGCTGTAGAGTTTGTTTGCTTGAACGCGCTAATCTCAGGAACTACTACTGGTCCTATTTAAAAAAATATTTCAGTGTTAGATAGCACATTTATCCAGGAAGGCTATAAATCTGTGACCTTAGACCAATAGGAGCGGAACACTAATGAAGAATATTCCAAAATCGTTTTTTTAGCGTCAGCTCAAAGTGACTATTCCAGGCGGACGAAGTCGCGGGTAGAAGCAAGTGTTAATATAAATTTGAATTATTTCTTGGGAACAATACTTATTTTCACGGAGAAAGATATCTATGCCAACGTCCATTCAATATTTATTTATGATCAGTGAAATAGACAAGGTGTAAAACATCAACAAACAAAATCACATTTGCATTTATTATATTATAACTAGCGGACCCGGCGGACGTTGTCCTGCCTTGACATTTTATTTATTTTATATCATAGGAGGCAAACGAACGGGTGGGTCACCACCGTCCATAGACACTAGCAACACCAGAAGAGTCACAAGTGCGTTGGCACCCTGTGTTTGAAGGAGGGGGAATAGAGAAGGAACGAGGAAGAGGGGAGGTGGGTTATCCGGCGCTCTAATAAAAAAAATCCTAAAACTCAACCGCTCTGCCACTTACTGGGTTCAATTCTAAACCATTCTCGGATTCATTGGAACACGCACACGAAATTTCATCAAAATCGGTTTAGGTTAGGTTCAGCCGTTTAGGGGGAGTTCAGTGACATACACACGTACAGAAGAAATTTATACATAAAGATATTGTTATAAATAATTTATTATTAAAACCCAACAAACACGCACTGCTATGTAGCGGAAGACTATATTACTTTTTTATTTATAGTAGCACGGCAAAATGACTGCACTGTGCCTGATGGTAAGCGCAGTACAATCCAAAAACAATGGCGACCACCGAGTGACACACGATCCGTTGCCGGTCGCCACTGTCATGCCGGCCATGAAAAGCTGGATATGCACCGGCTGATCCCGAAACGCGACCCGCAGAAGCTAATCACTATGACGGGCTTTTTCGCCATATACATGGTGGTTACGACCCAGTCAGGCTGTAAAACCCTACCACCTCGCTTTCGCCATTGCCTCGTTTGTTATTCAGCAGGGTGCACCACGTGCAGGTGAGGTTGGCTTGGATGTCTCAAGTCTTAGATGTTATTCGACACCCCTTACACCCCAAACTATATTATATTTGTCTAGACTATATTTGAATGATGTATTTATAGATTTACATTATTAACTAACTGTTCCTACGACTCCATCAGCGTGGAACCTAATGTAAAAAAGCAGTGACTAATAAAATAATCTGAATGTACTAAGTGCAGTCTACTTTTCTCTCGTACTTATGTCGCGCTGTCATTACAATTACAATAACTTTTGATATACCGAAACGATTTTAATTTAACTAAGACTAAATGTTACTCGAGTATATGCTTTATAATTCTATTATTACGAGTTACTATCGCGAACGCAGTACTTTAGTATTAAAAACAAACAAAGAGATAGATGTACAGACATTTCTAAAAATGATTAAATTGTATTCTATTACTTATTCCAAGACACATGCAACAATTTTTATCACAAAAATTTTAAAACGCAGACATGTTACATTTACATTTACATTCGTATTATATGTTTAGCTATAAATTTATAGCGAAAACAACACAAATGAATCGAGCAGTCTCAAACATAATGGTTACAAATTAACATATTAAGAAAATTAAAACATTACGTTATAATTCGCAAAATTATAAATTATATCGTTTGATAAATAAAACTTCATATTGCCTGAGTTTTGTTAAGCTATGTAAATTCGCAAAGGATCAACGACCCATCGACCGTTATAGCATGTTATTTCCATCGGGTAATGTCGACGAGATACGCCGATACGGTTACCATCGCGACCAACTAACAAACACCAAACCGAGCGGCGTGATTGGCTACTTGATATTAAAAGCACTAAACTGTTCGCTTGACGAGCAAAATTATAGTCATGCTAACATTCAATGATACTCTGCCCTCCAAAGAGACAGAGGCGCATCTCCCACTTTTTGTAATAGTGAACTTGCAATATTCGGAATCAGGAAAAAAGGTGCATAGCAAATGCTAGAAAGATTTAAAAGTTACGGTTGCTTAGCTTTTCCATCATGGTTTGCAATTATTGACAAAACATAGATAGATCCCTTGTAATCGTCTGGCCAGATCTTGGGAAGCTGTAGTGTATCTACTTAGTATATGTATATACAAATAAACATAAATGAAAAAAGAAATCGTGCATTTCCGACGACCTCAAAGAACAGAAGATTCCTGTTCGCGAGGTTCATCGTATGCGCTCTCCGCGCACCAGGGCTCCATATGATATGGTTCTCGCTGTCCTCGATCTCACCCCTCAAAGGAAAGCAGATCGCTTCCTCTGTGGTCTCACATCCTTCTGCGGCCTCTCCGCCGTTATCGTCGAGCCGCCGCGCAAACCGTCTGTACCCTCGCAGTGTCACAACTGTCAGGTGTACGGACATTCTGCACGAAACTGTCTCCTGAAACCCAGGTGCGTTAAGTGCCTCGGCGACCACTCCACCAAGGAGTGTTCTCGCACTAAAGACTCCTTCGATCCCCCGAGCTGTGTTCTGTGCCGCGGCGTGGGTCATACCGCGAATTATCTCGGATGTCCCCGCGCCCCGCGCACGAAGCGCCTTCGCTACCCCAGGCAGGCGTCGCCGTCTAAGACGGCCGCTGCCCCCGCCCGTCCTCGACCTCCGCCTCTCATGTCTCGAGAGGCCTTCCCGAACCTGCCGGGCACGTCTCGTGCACCGGCAGCGTCCGTACCCGCGACTAGTGCGCCCCCCCGCCCCTACCGGGCCCCTCAGGCCCCGTGGGCTCCTAAACCCGCGTCCCAGCACACTCCCAAACCTCCGGCGGCTAATCCTTCACAGGATGACCCCGCATACTCCTTTTCCCTATCGAGTATTGACTACGCAGGTCAACTACTCATTTTCCACGAGATCTCGGAGATCTCGGCGTACGAAGAGTGCTCTCGTAATCCGCTACTAGGTGCCGTCACGGCAATCCATAGGTTTCCAGCCATTGCGGCTACCCTACAACGGCTCGCTCGAACAGCTGTTTAAAAATAAATAACTCATATAAGATAGAGTAAATCGCGTATTTACGTCTATCTTCCCCTAAAAACGACCGTTCAATAATAATAATTTTTGTTATGTCTATTTTTAGATTTCGGCGCCGTCGCCGTTAAGTAAATTTAAATTCGATCTTATTAAATGCGTGTTGCGCCCGCGCTTTTGTAATCGATCCTTTTTAGCTCCCGCACACATCGCGGTTCTCAGTAATATCTCGAGCCTAGGTCGTCCCCGCGCGGAGCCCTCGAGATATTATTATCGCGATACAGTGACTCACCTACATCACTTGAACACACATATGAGATCATCTCTCTCACACACGTGCACATATATACACATGGTGGGAGGGTTTTGTTTTTTTCCCTCATCGAACTGAATCGAATAGTTTTAGTTCGTTTCAATCCGATATACACGTATTCATTTGTGAATCATGCAATTTCGATTGTATGGTTCACAAATGTATATATGTATGAATAGCTTAGAATAGTTAGCTAGGACAGACGCGTCTTTTTCCAGGTAACAGCCCAAGCCGAAGTGTGCGTGCATCCTTGTGTATGTTACCTAAAACCCAAATCGGTTGTGTGCCTTAAACGCCAACCTTAGTAGTCCGGTGAAGCTGTGAAGACCGTGCCGGGTCAATAGCGTAGTCCGTTCGAGGAAAAAAAAATAAGTGTATTCACATTCATACCTGGAAGTCCAATTAGACTCAATATGAACGTTTTTTTTCTCTCGAACTGACTAGGCTATTGGCCTAGCAAGGCCTTAACAGCTTCACCGGACTACTCAATATATAAACCAGACTAGGCCCCCCTCGGCAGTTGCTCAAGCCTAGGTCCGTTCCCTCGGCGTGGAGCCCTTGAGTACGCTGCTCGCGCGATACAGTGACACAAAATCTTACATCACTGCGAGAACATTACACATATCACCTCCACACACGTGCACGCATACTCGCTTACACATGCAAGTGGAAGGGTTTTATCTTTTTTCCCTTATCAAAGTGAAATAGTTTAGAATATTATCCGATACGAAATATATATAAGGGTGGTTGAGGTATGTATGCTTGGTACACATATATGTTTCAACAACTCATATATGTACGAATAGTTAGCTTAGCTTAGGTTAGCTCAGATAGGTCGCGAATTGCATGTATCAGGCAACAGCCAAAGGCGAAGTGTGCCGCGCACCCTTGAGCTAGTTGTCAAAATAAAATCGGCTGAGTACCTTAAGCGCTCGCCTTAGTAGTCCGGTGAAGCTGTTAAGACCTCGCTCGGTCAATAGCGTAGTCAGTTCGAAAAAAAAAAAAACTACTGAATATGAACGAATTTCAGAACCTCAACTTTTTTCGTTGTCCGCTTCACGTGAAATGCCATATATGACACCAGCACTAGTCCACTGAAAAACCCACCAGTAACTTTTTCTAAGTGATCTTTCGCCTGGCATAGGATTTGGTCAGTTTTTATTGATTCGACCACTGTGATGAGCGTTTCCGATTGTCGCAAAGCATCCATTTTTCGCCATAAGTAAACAATCAAAGTAAAATTTCCAGGACACAATCTCTATAATATTTGTTTCAATCCTGAAACTAATCGTTCAATTAAATTTTAGTGCCTTTGAAATTAATTAAAATTTAGTCAATTGAGTTGACAAATGAATTACTTCAGCCATTCGCCATACAAATTGTACGGGGCAATCGCGTTTTACGTAATCCAATATGCTGCACGCAGTTATACCTTACAAGATTTTAAGGTGCCCTTGGCCTGAAAAATATGACGACTGGTCTATACTATCATGGCATGAAAAACAAAATACCAATCTTCTATAAGTATAAGAAAAATGTAAGTCTAACGTATTTGTACTTTTTAGATTTTTCAATCATTTTTCTGTCTGTCTGTCTGTTTGTTTGAACACGCATCACAGTTAAAGTACTACGTTGATGATAAAACCTCGGCAAAAAAATTATAAAGCATTTCCTTGAGTAACATTTAATTGTTGTTTCATTAAATCGGTTCACTCTATAAAAAGTTATTATAATTTGAATAAGGGTTCGAGCTAAGTAAGAGAGAAGGGTAGGTAAATATATTGCAATTTAATCTCTTACAAAAACAAGGATATCATATAATGTATATTTCGCAGGCCGGCATGACAGCGGCGACCATAGATCGATAGTGTGTCACTCGGTAGTCGCCATTGTTTTTGGACTGTACCGTGCTTACCATCAGGCATAGTGCAATCATTTAGCCGTGCTACTATATATATTTTTTTATATAATATGTAAGCCACAGTAAACTAACGACTGTTTTTAAATTAAGTTCCACGTGGATTTTCGAGGCCACATCTAGCTTTTAAATAGTTTACAACGATGTACAAACATTGTACCCATGCGCAGCCGCTAATATCTCTAATTTACTTAGTAAGTGAAAGTAGCTTTTATTGTTAGTAATTGTACTGAAGTGAAACGAACACGTAAGCGAAGAATTGCGATATCTGATTTCGATTCAATTGAAATGTGTTCATCAATAGGGCACAGTGGTCATTGGCAAATTGATAAGAGAACGATAAATCAATGGTGTAACCGTTCATTGACTTGACAGTGACTTCGAGTTGCAATGATAAGCTAAATTGAGGTCAACGAACACTTGAGAAGTACTAGAATTCGCTGTCGTCCTTCAATGAAACAAATCGTTTAAAAGAGGTCGGGTTCGCTATAAAAGAGGTCATCAACGTCAGAATGATCTGACAATTTCGGCGAATATTTTTTAAACCCTTAAATGCATATTGTTGCCAATATGTAGACTTCCTTTTACTTTTGGCAAGCAAGTTCTATTTTTTTGTTGCTGTTTTAAAATTAGTAACCAAAATTCAAAACGAAAAATAAAAGGTCATGCATTTAAGGGTTAACTTTATTTTTGGCAACCAACCTTCTAGATTATTACTGCCATTGTCCATTAGGTAACAATATTATGTGTCTTATGATAATTTCCATGTTACAAGAAGGTGCCCCTCTTGTTAGAAGTTTCAAAGGAGTTTTTGTGTTATCTGAGAATTCATACTTCGTGGTATTATTTTCAATCCACTTAACTTGTCCACAATAACCAAACTATATTGCGTAAAATGCTAACAATATTACAAAATATACAGGCAAATAACACGAGATTGTGAATAAAATATAAAATTCGCTACATGACAGGCTAAGATCCCGCCAAAACCGGTCAGTGCAACATCTTCGTTGTTTTTATTCCACTCCTCCATCGACAAACGACGTGAAACCTCCGGGCTACAAATCGCCAATTATATTCGACTATATTATAATAAACTATCAGCCGCCTGCGACTTCGTCTGCGTTTGTATCTTTATAAATGACGACATCATACGATATCTTCATCTAACTATAAAGTTGGATACAACGCAAGAGGAGATATCTCACAGACGGCAGGATTTTTCCAAAATTATTCGACGATTTTCGTTATATTTTACCCAATTTAAACAATAACTCTGTAAGGTTTTTTGAGGGATCTTATCGGTCGGTCATGTACTGGATTTTATATTTTATTCATAATCTTGTGTTATTTGGTTCTATATTTTGTAATATTGTTGGTGTTTTACGTAATATAGTTCGGTTATTGTGCACATGTGAAGTGGACGGGAAATAATACTACGGAACATAAATTCTGAGACGCCACTAAAACTACATGGAAGGTTCTAGCAAGAGAGTCGCTATCTTAATAGAACATTGAATACATCACAAGACTTGTAATATTATCACCTACTCGACAATGGCAATAATAACCTGAAGGATGAAAGCGTAAAATAAAATTAAAAAATAAACTCTATGTAAACTACAGTATACATAAAGTTTCAAAATCCGTTCAATAATTTTTACGTGAAAGAGTAATAAACATCCATACATCGTCAAAGATTGTGTTCCCTATTATATTAATTGCATATTTGAAGACAAGATCCATTTATTTAATTCATAACTCACACACACATACACATTCCGACACGCGCGCACACACGCACACACACGTACACACACACTATACTAAACGCCAGTAAAGGATACATGTTTTTCTTTTGCCTACTTATATGTATATTACTATGTATCACTTTCTGTAATTGTGAAATCCTGTTTGGCTTTAATTGTTACATACTGTAAGATATTATATAAAAATACAGTATGCTGTTGGATTTCCAAATAAATAAATAACTTTGTATAAATGTTTCATTATTCGAACCCCACAGTAATAAAATAATATACATTACTGTAATTCGAAATAGGTCGTTAAGCAATCCAATATTACAACATATGATTATATTATCGTAGAAATAAGCAATTTATCTGATTTATGAGAAGTATCTGTACAAATAATTATAATATAAAAGTATATCTGGACATATTTTATTCTTTGATTATTTATTTCTTGTCAATACTGAACAGATTTTACTGAAACTTTCCAGTTACATAGCTAATAACTATACGTTACTTTTGTCATAATTTATGAAGACACAAATGCAGACGAAATCTTTTTATATACGTACTACTTAAATGCTTATTTTTTTACTTTTAATTTTTCTGTTCTTTCATGTCACTAATCAACGAAATTTATATATATTTTGTTTGCTTAAGAGCCTTTTTTGGCAATCAATATTCTAGTAGATTATTAATACTATTGTCGAGTAGGTAACTATATTACAAGATTCATTTAATCATTTCAATAAACGAATAAGATCGCCAGCATTTTCCAGGGAGTTTTTGTGGCAACTCAGAATCTATGTTCCGTGGTATTCGCATCCGCGCTTGTGCACAATAACCAACCTATATTATGTTAAACACCACCAATATTATAAAATATAAAACCAAATATCACAAGATTATGAATAAGATATAAAATACTACATGACATTCCAAGATGCCGCCAAAAACTTTCATAAAAGCTTATTCAGTAGTCCAAAATATCTGTCAAATAAGTGTAGAAACGAACTTGCCTTACTTAGTCTCTCGCGTTATGTTTACAGTTCAAATAATTGAAAAAAAAAATTATACTACGTGACGTCACAATGTGTTACTGCTGAATTAACATCATAGTATCTGATTAAAAGGTTTGAAGCACCTTCTAATATTATTTAAAAGGTAACAAGTTATACACACATATAGAATGTTTGCTTTTTGTCATAAATTCATGAAATTAATTTACCAAACTAAACAATAAATTAAGAAAATAACTTATGTTACTGAAAACCAAATTTGCACTGAAAATAAAGGTAACAGGTTCTATACAGGAATAAAACAGATTATAGCGATAACAATAGCCTAATCTTAACTGTGATTGAGTACTTTCCGCCGTTATCTCGTAGCCCATAATAATAAAGAATGGCGTAAGTACATTGACATTTGAAAAAGCCACGCAACATCGTATAACAGTACAGGGGTTGTTCCCACGGCTTATCGATGCCGAGCTGCCACTCCGAAGGTACGATTACCGTCTAGTGTTGTAACAACAGAGGTATCTCGATATTTACGATACCCTATAACATTTAAATTATAACGCTGCATTTACCGGTACCGATTGTCAACCAAATATATCATCCAGGATCTCAGCAGATAAAGCGTCTGTGGGCTTGAGTCAGTCATAATATTCGTCCGATAGGACAGGCGAAGGAATTAATCCATACTGCCAATTCTGAAGTTGTCAATATAGGTAAGTTCTTATGTATTCTTTATAGGCCTAATCGCCAAATCTTCTATATAATATTTCGTACATTTTCAAAAATCATCTTTTATTTCTGAAGTTGTCAATATAGGTAGTTCTTATGTATTCTTTAATCAGTTTTATGTCCAAGTTAATGTAAAGGCATACGCGCCAAATCTTTTCTATGTCTAAATTAGTGTAAAGGCAGAAACGCCAAATCTTATACAATATATTCTTTTTATCTTTGTCTATTTGTTAATAGTAGCGTACTACTATCTTCTTTGTCCAGAGTGTTTGTTAATTTCCATTGTCGAGTAGTTAATTCAATGTTCCAACAAGATGATGGCTCTCTTGTTAGAACTTTCCATGGAGTTTTTGTGGCATCTCAGAATTCATGGTCCGTGGTATTATTTTCCATTCACTTCACGTATGCACAATAAACAAACTTTATTACATAAAACACCACCAATTTTACACAATATAGAGTCAAGTAACACAAGATTATGAATAAAATATAAAATCCACTACATGACAGACCAAAATCCCGCCAAAAACTCCCTGTGGGCTTGATATAGAAATAAATGTGGTTATGGTGATACTACTGCACTGAAATCTTGCACAGATAAGAATCTTTTTTCAGATAAATTAAAAAATTCTCATAAAAATTATATAAGGAACTCTTTTAGAAAATTTCATACATAAAAGTCCTAAAACGTAATTACAAGAACCAGGTAGCTTTAAGAATTTTATAAAATGAATATTCCGAGTTTCAAAAAAACATTATTCAAATAAACGCATAGATCCATCAAAGTTATAACTGACTGTATCAGTGTTTAATCCACAGATTATGTTGTAAACACGAAAGTAAGCCTATTTCTTACCGTGTCACAAGTCTATCGATAATTCAAGCATCCCTAACGTTATATTTTTTGCGCAATTATTTACCTATATTTACCTCTAATTTATACCTTTATTTTATGGTAATGAACTTGAAATTTCAAGGAGCTTGATCGAGATAACAGTGATTAATTAAACTGTTATAACGATATAATTTTTATTTTATTGACCTCAGATGTAAAAAACTTACATTGTTGTATGCATAATTTTCTATAATACTTTTCCGTACCATCAATTCGTTTAAGGATTATATGGATCAACCAAAAAATTTGTATAGTCTATTATTTTCATGTGTTCGCTGAGCTGTGTATATATACAAACAAACAAACAAACAAACAAAAATTAATTTCATATTGCTATGCGAAATGTTATATGATGTTTTATATGTCCAAATTCTTATTCTGTTCTTGAATAATTTCATTGTTTGTTTTCTCCGAAATAATGTAGCCCGGCAGTACTATTGTGAATTAAATGTTGCATTCAAAGAATGCATTGACTGTTTTAGAAGAATTGACATATTTTTGTCATAACAAGAATGTGAATCAAACGTGTCTGCACTTTTTATATTTTTGTAAAAAAATAGTCACAGGTGTCTATGATTACGTAATAAAATACTTTTCAATCATTTATAGAAATGTCTGTCTATCTAGGTGTCTGTTTGTTTGAACACGCATGACTGCTAAAGCACTGCGTTCGTGATAAAACCTTTTCAACAAAATCATACAACATATCTTCGAGAGTACCATTAAGTTTTTGTTTCATTAAAATCGGTTCGGTCTATCAAAAGCAATTGTAAATTTAATGACGACGCGACTTAAGTACAAAAGTAAAATAGATAAGAAAATGGACTTAATACATTCGGTTGAGTTTAATCGTCATTATTTTTTACATAAGGATCCACGCGGGCACAGCTAGCCACCAATATGAACCAATGGTAAAATAACTCAATAAAAATCAAGATGTACTAAATGATAACTCATTTCTTTATTATAATTTATCTCGCGACAAAAGATTTGATCCCTAGTTGTTTAAAAAAAAATCTAACCTAAAGAAATATATCTTGGATATATTTTTTTTTTATGTCATAGCAGGCAAACGAACAGGTGGGTCACGTGATGTTAAGTGATCACCACCGTAGGCACTAACAACACCAGGGGAGTGAAAAGTGCGTTGCCAGCCTGTATTTGGAGGAAAGGGAGGGGGGAGGGGGGGGAGGGGAAGGGAGGTGGTCCTCTGGCGCTCTCACTGACCGAACGAAACGCCACAATGTAACCACTGTTAATTCATGTCCGTTTGTCTGTGTGTCGGGGGGTAATACCCCGGGCGAGCCATTCATGAAACTAATAATTGCTTTTGCGTGGCTCTACCACCTACTTAAATAGCTTAGATAGAAAAATATTGTCCAACTTTACACTTATCTTTATAAATTACACTCTATGTGCTGTATGCACATAACTGCACTGTATATTAGTACGTGTATATGAACGATGGATAGATTGGAAAGGCTAATTGACTGGCATGCAAACACTGCCAATAGCACCGTCAATTATCATTTTATGTTATCGCTGCAGAAACCACATGAATTTAAATTATACTGTGTGTATAATTTCTTCTGTGTTGTGTTATGTTTTATTTTAGTTATTTAGATTATTTACATAAAAATGTCTGAAAAATATGTGTTTGCGTTCAAACAGTTTCTTAAGATTCATAATATATTTAGTATAGCTTATAATTTCAAATAATATAATAAGAATTTTCGGTATTATTACAATAAAACGTGGTAATTTAAATTAAAAATAATACACATGAATTATGTGTGCAATTTATATGCGGTAGAACCTTCTAATGTAAAAATGTTAATGTAGATTTTTCGTTTTACAGAGTTTCAAGTTAAGACGGGGTACAGAATTATAGTAGTTTAATGTTCAAAAAAAACCTAACACAGAACATATTTAATTAAATAAATAAGAGTTATGAATAAAAGTTAAGAATATATACAAATTGTAGAGTACATTAATATTAAAAAAAAAAAAAATTCAACCGCAGCGCCAACTACCAGGTTCAATTGTGAATCTAAACCAGTCTCGGATCTACTGGAACATGCACACAAATTTTCATCAAAATCGGTCCAGCCGTTTAGGAGGAGTTCATTAACATACACACAGAAGAAATGTATATATAAAGATAAGCTAGAACTGATCAATGACGATAAAACTTAAAATCTTTAATTAAAGAGCTTAAAGGAGTTAATAAATTGAAATAAAAAAATTGTATATAGAATAGATACATTATGAAACAATAAAGCCAACCTCGCGAACAAAGTCAAATGCATTAGTTGGTAATACTATAAAAAAAATTGCATGAATGTTAATACTTTACAACTTTACAATAATAATTAATGGTCATAGGGCCATATGGTTAATTTATAAGCGATGTAACAAAGTAACAACTCAATGAGATCCGTGGAAAAGTTTTCACTGACCTTCTAAGGTGCAGGGTTAGAGGGCGAGCTCGGGGCGGGGTAGTTCTTTAATACTGGTTACGGTGAGTACTACTGTATTAGTACAGAAATAATAGTTTTCAAAGAAGCAGTTTAAATGGAAGAGATTCATATAAAATATACAATTTATTCTATGATTTAATCACAGTATATAATTTTAATATGCTTGATTACTAGCTATAGATATTTTAAAACTAAGTTGCTTCTCGCGTCTGTCTGTTCTTTAGATCTTCGTAAGTAGATACGGATTTCTCATGGTTTGCAGCATCATTCAGTAATTTTTTTTCTATAAATACTCGTATTAATGCAGAATTCGAAAATAAAGTCCATGTTACTCGCTGAAAATGTAGCTTTCTGTAGGTGAAAGATTAGTTAAGTTTTTTTAAATTTATCGTCAACAATCAGAATATTAAATCTTTTCGCTTTATAATAATAATTATATAGATAAGAATACGGCACAGTGACCATTTTTATGTTTTTAAATGATTAATGCTATCGCCGCTTTAAGCTATAAAAAAAATTATGCGTTCGCCTCATCCGCATAAACTTGACATGCAAGTGAAGCAACACCGGTGGTGTCTGTCTGTCTGTTTGCGATAAACTCAATAACTACTGAACGGATTTTCACCAATAGGTAAAAATTATTCATAAGAAAGATTTAGGTATATAATTTGTCTTTTTTTTATCAGGACGGTGCAACGTCCGCAGAGGCTGCTAGTTGTTTAAAAATGTGTATAATTTCTGCTCCGACTGTCAATAGATGTGAAAACCATACTAATGTTAATAATTTTGGGGTGTAAGGGGTGTCAAATAACATCTAAGATTTGAGACATCCAAGCCAACCTCACCTGCACGTGGTGAACCCTGCTGAATAACGAACGAGGCAATGGCGAAAGCAGGGTGGTAGGGTTTTACAACCTGACTGGGTCGCAACCAACATGTATATGGTGAAAAAGCCCGTCATAGTGATTCGCTTTTACGGGTCGCGTTTCGGGATCAGCCTGTGCATATCCATCTTTTCGCAGGCCGGCACCAGCGGCGACCGGCGATGCATCGTGTGTCACTCGGTGGTCGCCATTGTTTTTGGATTGTACTGCGCTTACCATCAGGCACAGTGCAGTCATATTACCGTGCTATAATAAAAAAAATCAATATATGCAATTGAAATCATTAAATTATTTCATTTTTATTAGTTTTTACTTCTGTCGGCCTTTTCTTATTCTTACGAAGCTGTCTCTAGTTATGTATATTCCAGTATAGTTAAGTTCATGTAAACAGCAGTGGTGTTTGAAAGAATGGGGTGGCACGCGTCGGGCAACGGTCAGTCCTCGCCCCGCGGCCGTCCGGTCGATCCGTGGCCATGGTTGCCGTCGACAGTCACCACAAACAGCACTGAACGTTGACCAGAGCCGGCAACATGACCGACGACATACCAGGTGATCACTTCTTAAATACGGATTCGAGCTTCAACAGTGCCTTATTTATTTTTATCATTGTACTTCGATCCTTCATTGATACCATGTAGAGATAGACTGATGTTACTGTTATTGGACGTAGCTAATAAATTATATGTGTATATATATGTAGGCAGTTCAGAAATTTCGGTTTTATCCTTAATATTAAAACATGGAAATGAATTACGGCCGAATTGCGGCTACTGGATGACCGTTCGTACGTATTAAAAACTGAAAATATATACGCGATTCATTGTCATATCAGAACAATATTGAAATAATAATAAATCATAGATTTGTGCCTTTTAAAACTTTGTCAATATCGATTAATGTGTATTTTAAATTGAGTGCCTTAAGCGCTCGCCTTAGTAGTCCGGTGTAGCTGTTAAGACCTTGCTAGGTCAATAGTATAGTCAGTTCGGAAAAAAAAATGTATTTTAAATCGTTTCTTACTTATGATTACTTTTAGAAGATGGTTTAAAATTAGCAATATTACATATTTGCACACAAAAATAGACCACATAGTATTTACCAAATCAATCTTAGATAATTTTGTTAATTAAAAAAAAACAGACGACTGATGTTGTGAATCTAACCTTACACGTTATTAGATCTTTCAATTATACAACGATTTCATACAAGTACCAGAGAAATTGACGAATTATTTTAGTTTGAAAACCATGCGACAGCACCTCTTTGATATTTTATTGATGATGTTATAGAAAATATCTATACAAATTACATATTTATCGTTGGCACTGATAAACCGAATTAATAATCCAAAACAATACAACAAGGGGATAATAACATCATTATTGTCGTTGTCGTGAAAATAGTATTGATTTTTTCATGTGAACTATGTGTTTTATCTCAATTAATTGTAAGCTGTTTTTGTTATGACATTCGTTAACGCACCTTTAATGAAAAAGCGTTACGCCATCTTCATTCGACTTTCTATCGTATATGATTATTTGTGTGTACGTACGAGTATGGAATTTCGAGCATAACAGCATCATGGACAATTTCATTGAATTATTTTTTTTAGCATTTCTTATTAATTTTGTAGCTACCGAGTATGTCATCCTCTTTGGCAGACAACTTTTGTATATATTGTAAATAGAACGTCGTGCAAACAAATGAACGATCGCGTCTCTATAAATACCTTATATGGTCATCTATACTAATATTATAAAGAGGTAGAGTTTGTGAATTTGTGACTTTGTGACGTTGTAAGAGGTAATCTCAGGAACTACTGGTCCGATTTGGAAAATTCTTTCAGTGTTATATAGCTCATTTATCAGGGAAGGTTATATATAGCTATATATCATCACGCTAAGACACATAGGAGCGGAGCAGCAATAAAGAATATTGCAAAATCGGGGTATTTTTTCCTTTTCAGAGCTTCCGCAGCGTTTTAGAGCTAAATAACCATTCCACGCTTACGTATTACCGCCCAACGAAGTGGGCACGGGTCGGCTAGTAATAAATAAAGAGTCTATTTCACATATTCCGAGTATTATTATTACGCTGTCCGTGTCTGTATAGTAGTCTTATAGTAGTGAGCCCGAAGCTCCTACAATTTGTAATTCATAACTTTATATGTAATTTATAATAATTCCATATTTGTCTAAAATATTAAATGGTACTTTTTAATGTAATACCTCTCGTTAGTAACGCGAATCCCCTGACCGCACGCTTTTTTCAAATTGTATCTGTATCATTTGTACTGGACCCCTAAAATCCCATTATCGACTTAAGTTTCCTGTGTTATATTGTTTTTTTTTAATATTTTTCCATTGGTCCCATTCAAAAGGCTAAACTAAATCTAATGACAGTAAGCATATACGTTGACTATATTTTGGAATGGGAGATACGACACTTTATATCGATATAAAAAAGTACGCCCAGAGGAGGGTTTAAGCAACAGCTAATTAATAAATATTCCGGTGTGCATATCTCCCGCCTCCTAGACTACTTGACCAATTTCGATGATTTCCTTTATGCTTACAGAAAGTGCTTTGTACTTATTCTTAGTTATAGTTCCTTCCAGTAGGTGACGCTGTTGTCGATGTCCAAAATATTATATTTATTTACGGCCTAGTGTCTTTTACTTTTTTTGGACGTCTCATATAGAAAACATATAATTTCAGATATTTAGCATTCCAGCACTTCTTGATATTTTTAACTAGAGAGATCTGTGGTCGCTATTTACAATGTAAAACTCAGTGACAATAGAACATAACCTACAATCATCGAACTAGATGTTAGATTTTATTTATACAAAAAATGAGCCGTCACGGGACGCCTGGCAGATGTGAAACATCGAAATTGTTCCAATCGAACGAAACTCAAATTCTCAAATCTGTCAATCTGAAATGTCTCACACACACACCACGGCCTGTATCGTCACGGTATCGCAACAACAACAGTCCGGTATACCCTCGCCCTTAGATGTTTAACATAAAAAAAATAACTGACTCAGTAATTTCAGAGATAACTTTCTACAATTATATCTTAATTATACATAATTACACGACTTCTTATTTATTGACTAAAAGTATCAGTCAATTATGACTTGAGACAATTGTGAGTACTAATAAACCTGGCATGGTAGTACAAAAAGCTGTCCCTTAGCTGAGAGTAATTTCTCTTATTCAAATGTATTTAAATAATTGAAGATATACATATTGAAATTAAACTCATAATTTATTTAAATTGAAGCTATGTTCCTGTACAGATGACAACAACCGCGCTATAATAGCATTGAAAGCGTTTGTAAAACACGCATCCCACCTACAGACCTATCATATAAAACCCCATTGATTAGTGCAAATTGCATCTACTTTCTCTTTTCATTATATATCTCGAAAGCTATTCCCTTTCCTTCTAACATCGCGCAGTTTATTTTTTATTATGAAATATTATGGACGCGAGGTCATTTTACTCACTGTTTATCTAAATTTAAGGACATTTTAGAGCGTGTCAACCACAAATATTAAATGAATAGTTGGATAATTTAATTATTGACTCTAACTGCTTTGAACCACATTATAATTTTAGATAACCATATAATTAATTAGTTATAATTTAAAAAATAACCGAGTAGTGGTCGAGTGGTTTGCCCGGTGGAATGTTAATTCGATGTGAGCCGGTTCGAATCACGTAATATACCAACGAATTTTTCGGAATTCACATACATTTACTAATTTCAATGAATAACACTATCGGCTGACGGTGAAAGAAAACATCGCGAAGAAACCTGGACCTGAAAAATGTTGTTGTAGGACTTACAAGAAAACATAGAATTATGGATATCTTGGAGTTTAAAGTCTCTATTACATTGTGTATCCTTTTGATGTGCGAAAATGTTAATTACAATCCTCGTCAATCTTTTTGGCCGCTCCGAATATAGCACTAAGTTCGAACTCGCGCGTAACACAGTTAAGAATTTAATAGAAAACGAAATTTAAATTTAAATTTATAGGAATCTAAAATTATCATTTATTTATCCTTAAGTTGTTTCGATGTTTACATATTATATGATACCTATTGTACCTAAATTTATGTTCGCTTAACCGTATTCAGAGCGGTCAAACAGTTGGGCAAGAATTGTAGTTTCGCTACTTTTTATACTTTAAAACAATTTAGCAGTTCGTAAATAGCAACGCCATAGGAAGTCTTGCCACTCTCTCATTCAGTAGGCATTATTTTCTTAAAAAGATGCTGTTAGGTCATATTAGAACAGATTTATGCCTACGGCGAAGTACAAGCGAAACGTACAATTGCTTCATAACCGAAGACTATGTAACAAAATTGTTGCCACATATACTTATCTATATAATCAAACAATTTAGTAAATTGAAATTGATTTTTTAGGTCATTTATGATTCATAAATACATGAATTTGCATCTATTTCTCTATTATAGTTTTCATATTTTGTATTTTTATAATGGTTTATTATATCTAATATTATATTATTATTACTGTGAAGAATCTGAAACCACGAATCCTGAAAAAAAAATGGCAATATATCAAGCAAACCATAATCTGGAAGAACTTCGTTTTTAACCGGAACGAAAAATTTTAAGGTTAAAAGAGTCCATCAGACTTCGTAAACTATATAATAATAATCATACATACAGTGGTACAACAAAATAATCCCAAGGAGGGTTGATGTCAGGCAGGCGGCCGATCGTAAAAATTAAGACAAATCATATACCACAACATGACAAACATGTTGTACCGACCCTACTTAGGTGGAATAAGGGTAAGAAGAAGTTTATGATTCATAAATACATGTAATGTTACTGTTTATTGCTATTACAATTAATCCAAATGAAACTTAAAATTCAAGCCATATTTCTGAAATTTCAATTTCCTTATTATTGTTTTGTTTATCTGTTGCGTGTAAAATTAAGTAATTTGTGATTTTTTATATCATAAAACCATAATACAAGGTTATAATATAAGAAAATTAGTGTCAAGTATATTGAAACATTTGTTGAAATACATGAAATAAAATCACGATACAATCGTGTGGCACCGCTATAAAGACCAGCTGTAAAAATCGTCGAAATTAAAGCAAAAAGCTATGAATTTTCGGGCTACGATATCAATCTTCCAACAATACATTGCCCTAAACCTTCAAGGTCGTGGAACGGATATTACGCACTTTAATATTACTTGATTTACATTTAGCCACGTACAAAAAGATTTATGACGTCACTTACGATTCTTTTTAATAGGCGGTGGTGAGTAATTATTTAACCTCAGATTATGCGACATTTCTCTGTAAACACTTTTACGATGACAGAAATGTTATTCTTTATTACAGTGCTGTTACCTTTAATTCTAATCAAAGAAATTGATATAGTTATTTTTTTTATTGTAGCACTGCAAAATGACTTCACTGTGCCTGATGGTAAGCACAGTACAATCCAAAAATAATGTCGACCACCGAGTGACACTATCCATCGCCGGTCGCTGCTGTCATGCCGGCCTGCGTAAAGCTGGATATGCACAGGCTGATCCCGAAATGCGACCCGCAGAAGCGAATAACTATGACGGGCTTTTCCGCCATATACATGGTGGTTGCGACCCAGTCAAGCTTTAAAACCCTACCACCCCGCCAATAGTATAGTCATATATTAGTGTTACAGAGATGAAATGACAATCAAATTCATTTGATCGATGATGGCAATACTTTGCGGAAATCCCGTCTATAAGTTAATATTATAAAGTTGAAGAGTTTGTTTGCTTGAACGCGCTAATCGCAGGAATTACTGAATTATATGTCATCACTAAGATCAATAGAAGCGGAGCCCCAATGAAGAATGTTCCAAATTGGAGTTTGTTTTTTCCTTTTGAGAGATTCCGCTGCGTGTGCTGCGTAAACGGTAACTAATCCACGTGGACGAAGCCGCGGGCAGAAGCTAGTAATTAACTAGTGTTAGTATTAGTAACATCCACCATAATTGTTGATCAAATTCAGCTAATATACGTAAGTAAATTAAATGCCTTTGCGTCAGTATATTTTTTGTACAGGTACAAAAAAAAACGAAATAGTCACTGTTACAAAACTACAATGCAGCTTTGTATGATGATGTAGTAACAAACTACAAAATACTTTATATAAAATCACAGATCTTTATCTATTCGCTCCGATGTTTAGAATAGAACTCAGCTTGGACTTTTTTTAATTAACTGCGGTTGACCTGACGGACATGAAGGGTAATCAGATTTCCCGGGCTATGAACATGTGTGAGGTATAACGTGGCGTGTGTGATAAACTAGTAAATTTAGTGGCACTATATCACATTATCAAAGTCGTCGAGGACTTCAATTCGGGGAGTCAAACCTAGGCTTATAACGCTACCGAGGGATGCCGCAGCAGATATGCGGAAGCAAAGTTGACCGCCCGATCACGACGACGTGATTGATGGTTTTGCTGGCGTGGACACGAAGCAGCCAAAGCACATTCGGATGGAAGGAATCTATAAATCCTTACATAATTTGATCGTCCGAACGTAATGTGATCCACCGACAGACTTTTCAAATTTGTTCCAATTGTTTTGCCTCATATATACTTTTGAATAAAAGAGGGTGGAAAATTCTGAAAGGCGAACGCCATTACTTAGACGATGCAAAAAACTCGAGACTGGTTATTTTTACAACATCATTGTATTGCGTACCTACGGTCCATGAATCATTATTTTCTTTGTTTATTTCTGAGTTCGCGTATAACAGCAATAATGTAGTAGTTTTCAACATTTTTTTATTTCCAGGTATAACAAAAAATCAGGTTACATATTTCATTTGAAAGTTGTATAGAATTTGTTACCTACATAACGTAATATTTAGACTTATATGATTTGTTTTTAGGAATTGTAAATATTTTTAAACATTTCCACATAAACATAATTATATTAGAAGTGCGGTCACGTAGAAAAGGATACGTACAAACATTACATGTTATAGACTGTAAAGTAAACCTAAGGGAATTCTCTGCGTTTGCAGATACTGGAGCGGTATTCACATTCGGCAAGTCTCACTTCGCCGACAATGAGCCAAGTCATTTCTTCATCAAAAACGACCCCGTTGTTGCAATCTCTTGCGGAGACGAACACAGCGCTGTTATATGTCGTAAGTGTACATTATTACTAACATAAGCAACCATACACATATACCCGTTGATTAATTTCATAAGTGGAGATTGTACTTGTACAGACAAACGATTAATAGACTCTCCATCACACTAGCACTTACAGCTTATATTATGGTCGCAGTCCACCTGAGGATTTCTTCCTCTAATATCCAGAATTGAACCCAAGTTGGATACCTTGTGGATCACTTATATACCTTACAAGAATGAGGGTGGAAAACTCTGGAATAATGACGTCATTAATCGAGATATTCGACATTTTTAAAACCTCATTATTTCTTGTTCCCACGATCAATAATTCATCCATTGTTTATTGTTAACGAGTTCGTATCATCATCATCATTACCCTTATCCCACTTAAGTAGGGTCGGCGCAACATGTTTTCTTTTTCCACTCTCTGCTCTCAAATGTCATTTCAGTATTCACACCTTTTACGCACATATCGTTTTTCACGCAGTCTATCCATACCTTTTTCGGTCTTCCTCTACTCGTATATCCGTCCACAAACATACTCAATACTTTTCTAGTTACATGATTTTCATCTCTCCTCATGACATGCGCATAACATGCTAACTCCTCAACTTATCTGTCACTGGTGCTATTATCAAACTTCCTCTGATATACTCATTCTTAATTTTATCCATTCTAGTCACACCACACATCCACCTTAACATTCGCATCTCTGCCACATGTCATTTTCTCTCATCAGTCTCTTTCGTAACCCAGCACTCAGATGCATACAACATGACTGGTCTTATCATAACGAGTTCGTATACAAGTTATAATAATATTCGTGACCAGCTCTATTTGAAGAATTATTATCGATTCATATTTTCATATGGTGAAATTTTGAGATCGTAGAATTAATTAAACTATGCACTGGAATTTCTCTGACAACGCGGCAACAAAAGAACAAATCTTGTTCCCATCAATATGTAGCTGAAACATTTTGGACAGTTTATACTTTCAAATACAAAAATAGTTTAAGGCCAAAATAACTGATATACTTAATTAACAATCAAGTAATTTGAGATATATTAGTTATTTAAAGAATACATCTAAAAGGTTATATTACCTTTATATAAGTCTAATAAATATCGGGTCTGAGCTTGTACGAAGAAAATCGAAGAGGAAAGTAAAGAAAAAGGTCATATAATGGGAGAAATTGTGCGTTAGAGTTTCTATACATAGTATTCGAGTATTTTTTATACTTTATCCGTTTTATTACAAAAAAGTGAAATACTTGGTTTAAAAGAGTTTCCTAATAACTACACCGCGCTCGCCCGAGTCAAGTTCCCGTTATCCTTTTTCACAAGTCTAACCTAACGTAACCAAAACGAGACAAAAGAACAAGATGGCGAACATTCAGCGACCGCGGTGCATTTAATATGACACCTTTTTAAAGCTAGGGTTCAATACGTATTTAACTTTTTGTAATAACACCGTATTTTGGGGTGTAAGGGGTGTCAAATAACATCTAAGACTTGAAACATCCAAGCTAACCTCACCTGCACGTGATGCACCCTGCTGAATAACGAACGAGGCAATGGCAAAAGCGGGGTGGTAGGGTTTTACAACCTGACTGGGTCGCAACCACCATGTATATGGCGAAAAAGCCCGTCATAGTGATTCGCTTCTGCGGGTCGCGTTTCGGGATCAGCCTGTGCATATACAGCTTTTCGCAGGCAGGCATGACAGCGGCGACCGGCGACGGATACTGTGTCACTCGGTGGTCGCCGTTGTTTTTGGATTGTACTGTGCTTACCATCAGACACAGTGCAGTCATTTTGCCGTGCTACTATAAAACAAAAATTAAAAAAATATAGGTTTAGCGTTTGACCACAATCTCATCTGACATTAAATAACGATGTAATCCAAGATGGTAAACACGCCAAACCTAGAGAGAATTCACTTAAAAGTACAACTGCTGAAATACATCAACACATGCTTTGCGACAGCATTTCAACATGAGGGTGGTAGCTAGCCAGGCGGATTTATAAAAAACTCAACCACCATGCAATATAGTCACTATCGTATATAATTATTAATCAGATATATTCCTACAGAGAATGGACGAGTGTTTGTGTTTGGCGCTAACAGCTGGGGCCAACTTGGTCTCGGCCATAAGGACGAGGTGACGCGACCCAGCTGTGTGAAGTGGCTGAAGCCACAGCGAGCAATGTTCGTCGCCTGCGGTCGTGCACACACTGTGTTCGTCACAGGTGGAGTTTACACTTTACCTTAACATTTGTCTCTGGAAACTTATCAGGCTATTTATATCGTCTTCATCATTTCGTTGTTCTACTACAATGTAAAGATACTTTACAGTATTTGTCTTTACGTATCTGACCACTCCTTGTTCATTATTTAATCTTAAAGAAGGTGGTAGTAAAATACTAGGCTAAAAAGGCATATCTGTAGACGGTTTCTTGTCTTGAAAATAGATGATGTCAAGATGATTCAATCATTATGGTTCTTTTACATTTTTATAAATTCTACGTTGTATATAAATTTCCGTCTTTTCGTAGGACGTCCCAGACTACAGAAGCATATAGGTTCAAATAGAAATGTGGGCGGAAGTTAGGGAAATAAAACGAAATAAACTTTATTAAAGTGAAACTTTTTTCCTTCACCTCAAGTTTTTTCGTCTATCTATCATATGTCGCATTACAGCCAGCGTGCACGCGGCAGAGCAACCAAGGTCCATATTTCTGCGCCCATGACTCAATTCAAAATGACTCAACGAACTAAATAAAGATTGTGCTCAGTTTTTAAAATGCGTCTCGTTTAATGATTGTATTTATTATGTACTCGTATTCCGTACTATAAAACGTAGATTGAAATTAAAATTTATAGTTGGCTATTGGAATTGGAAATTGGAATCTACTATTGATTTCCCATTATCATTTCCATTGTCCAGTTCTTATGTGAAGATTGAAAACTCGATTTTAGTACCCTAGATCGAGTAATATTCCGTATTCTTACGATCCGAAAAAAAAAACAATATTGTCTGCCCCGATACCATGACTCAGCCGTGATGATACCTTTACTTTTATAAATTTTACGTTGTATATAAATTTCTGTCCAATCGTGGAACGTTCCAAACTACAGAAATATCGAGGTTCAACGAGAGTTGTGGGCAGAAGTTAGGAAAAAAACGAAATTAACTATAAAGTTTTCGTTTTTTAACAGATACCAACGCAATCTATACAGTGGGATGCAACGATGAGGGTCAACTAGGTACCGGAGATATGGAACATCATACTGTACCTCAATATGTAGAGCTCGAACAAACTGCTCCAATCAAACAAGTGTCGGCTGGGAGCAATCACACTGCAATACTTAATGGTTTGTCTACTTAATTCTTTCGTAACTCTACAGCTGAATTCTGAGCATCCAGGTTTTGTCGAGGAACTCAAACCAATCCTTAACTTAAGTGTATTGATAACATCAATACAGATACCATAGGTTTCATTTTTAACTGGACTGTTCTATTAAAAAAATAAACTTATCACAGTTTTATCGAATCTGCGCAATACGGTGCTGTTTTTGTTCAGAATAACCGCGAAGTATATGGTCTCTAAGCTATTTTATTTATAAACTAGCTGTGCCCGTGACTTTGTTTACGTGGAAGCTTAGAAAATAGTGATTAATAAAGTCATCTGAATGTATTAAGTTCATTTACTTGTCTACTTTTCTCTCGTAGTTACGCCGCGTCGTCATTAAAACTAAAATAACTTTAGATACAGTGGACCGATTTTAATTAAACAAAGACTAAGTTACTCCCGAGGATATGGTTTACGATTCTCTGAGGGTTTATTGTGAACTCAATACTTTAGCAGTGATGCGTGTTCATACAAACAAACAGACATTTCTAAAAATGATTGAAATGTATTCTATTACTTATTCCTAGACACCTGCAACAATTATTTTTCACAATAATCTAAAAAGTACAGACACGTTACATATACATTCTTTTTTTTTTTAACTTTATTTTTGGCAATCAATCTTTTAGATTATTACTGCCATTGTCAAGTAGTTAATATTATTTCAAGTTCTTCCATTCCATTTTGGCAACCAGTCTTCTAGTAGACCATCACTGCCATTGTCAAGTGAGTATCGATATTACAAGTTTCTTGATATAATTTCAATGAACTAACAAGATGGTGGTCAACTTGTTAGAACTTTCCATGGAATTTTTGTGGCATCTCAGAATTCATGGTCCGTGTATTTTCCATTCACTTCACTTATGCACAATAAACAAACTATATTACATAAAACACCACCAATTTTACACAATATAGAGTCAAGTAACACAAGATTATGAATAAAAAATAAAATACACTACATGACAGACCGAGATCCCGCCAAAAACTCATATACATTCTTATTCTATGTATAGACAGAACAGCAAAATGCAATAGACTCACAAGCAACTACCCAGTAAAAAAATGAACTCAAAAAAGTATAACTAACTGTTATAATATGCAAAACTAATAAAGTAAGAAAATATAATAAGAATTGATCACTTCAAATTACTTCGTATAAAACAAGATAGTAGTTAGCAAGGTAGTAGCAATTAGTAAAATTAAAACATTAAAACTCGTCAATAACTAAAAAAAAAGAATGAAGAAAATCGGCTGAGAATCAGAAAAAGATTTCCTTAACCGTTTCCCCACTGCCTATATAAATATAGATAAAGATATATACGCATAAGATCAGAAAATATATCTATAATGACGTCACAAATTAAACATTATACAACAGAAGAGGGACGTGTTTTCATGTGTGGCTCTAACTCGGAGGGTCAACTTGGCCTCGGCGAGGACGCGCGCTCCGCTGTCAAGTTCACAGAACTCACGTTCATGGAGAAGATAGCGTTCGTCGAGTGCGGTTACTACCACACGATATTCATTACAGGTACCTTAAAAATACCTATGCTTAGATCTTTAAAGTTAAACTTTATTTCCAACGCCTCAATTTATTTTCATCCATCTATCGCAAGTCGCCTTACAGCCGGCCGCGGAGTAGAGGTAAAGTGGTAAGCGTTCGGCAGAGCAGCCAACGCCAATATAGCGGCGCCCATGGCTCAATTCAAAATGTTTCAATGATTTAAATAAATATTGTTCTCAGTTTTTTACACTTATCTATTATTTGAATGGTTGTATTTATAATGTATTCCGTACTCCAATACGCAGATTGATATTAAAACTTAATATGTCTACTATTGATTTGCGATTATTATTCCCATTTTCAAATTATTAAGTAGATATTAAAAACGCGATTTTAATACCCTAAATCGTATAATTTTCCAAAAAATTTTTGTTTAAATTATTAGTTTTGTTGTAGTAGCAGGCAAACGAACATGTAGGTCGGGTCACCTGATGTTAAGTGTTCACCACCGTCCATAGACACTAACAACACCAGGGGAGTCGAAAGCGCGTTGCCAGCCTGTGTTTGAGGGAAAGGGAGGGTGGGGGAGAGAGGAGAGGTGAAGGGAGGGGAGGGGAGGAGGGCCTCCGGCGTTCTCCGCGCAATAACGAAACGCAACAATGAAAGCAATGAAAGCACTCTTCACATCGGTTTTCTATGAGAGGGTGGTACTGCCCCGGGCGAGACGACCCTTTTTCTTTTTTTTTTCTCAAACTGACTACGCTATTGACCAAGCAAGGTCTTAACAGCTTCACCGGACTACGCGAGCCGACCCATTCATGCCGAAACCAATAATAGCTTGAACGTGACTATACCACCTACAGTAAGTTACACTTGCATCGTGGTTTCATAAAACAAAACGACGTTTTTTTTACATAATTCATAGGTGTAGTAGCGTTTGATCAGAATCGAGTACAATATGGGCGAAGATGGTAATTTTTTTTCAAGTTTAGCAGTCGAAACGTGGTGTATAAGTGCTCGGAGATAATCTTTTAGAACTTGAGCGCGGTGGAAAGGAGACAGATTGTTTTTTAAGCCCCTTTAATAAGAATAGGATAGCCATTCGTCTTTCATTACATACGTATGCCAATACAAAGTATATATCTCTAGGCTTTCGCAGTTATTTATATACTATACCGTACTTGTCCTCAAAGACTATACAATCACATTGCCAAGGTTTAGAATAAATAAATATGGTGCGCGTTCCGAAGAATAATCACAATTTGTGGGTAAATATGATCCATAATCACTTAAGGAATGGCAATTAATACCCAGATTTATATATCATAACAACGAAAATCACAAGTATACGATCTGACGATTGATTATGTAGTATTCTGCCATGCACAAATCTTGACATATTGTAGAAACAGTTCGCGGCTTTAAGGTCAATCTTATAAGTATTTAACTAAGTAATAACAGGTCATAGTGGCCTAGTAGTTTGACCGGTAGAATATTATTTCCGCTGATGTCCGCAGGTTCGAACCCCAGCACGTACAAACGAAAATTTTGGAATTCGCATACATTTACCAATTTAAATCCATAACACTGTCGGGTGACAATGAAGGAAAACATCGTGAGGAAACCTGAACCTGAGAAATGTTCTTGTAGTACTACTGTATGTGGGAAAAATATAGAACTGCGGATTTCTCAGTTTGAAATCGCCAATACGCCGTGGGCTGTCGTGGTGATTACGCCCATACCTTCCTTTGGGAAGAGGCCTATGGCTCTGCAGTGGGTCTCTTACAGGCTGATGATGATAAGTGAAATTTGTAACAGATCAAGGAGCAGTATTCGTTACCGGCGACAATGAAAACCAAAAACTCGGTTTAACCAACGCTGATGCAATCATCTACGTACCACAAGTATTGCCCATAAATCTACCCATGAAAAGCGCTTGCTGCGGCGCGTCACACACTTTTCTCCTATCAATGGATGAAACGAAGATTTTGGCTTTCGGCTCCAATGAGTACGGCCAGTTAGGTATGACCCGGGAGGTGGAGCACGTGGTTGAGCCTAAGGAAATCGATATGGAGAAAATGTTCGATGGATTTCAATTGAAACTGGTCGCATGCGGAGCCCTGCACACCGCTTTCGTCACTGGTATGTATCAACATAATCTATTCATAATTATAATAAGAAAGTAAATCAACGTGTCTGAACTTTTTAGATTTTTGTAAAAAACTAATAGTTTAAAAAAGCTAATAAAAACACGCTTTCATAAAAAATCTATCTAAAAAACAGAAAATAAAATTTAATAAATTTTGGATTAAGAATAGTGTAAATTAGAAATAAATGTAAAGTGACAAAAAAATGATAAAAATACTGATATCTGGAGGTCATTATCATTTTTTTGTCACTTTTTACAAAAATATACATTTATTTCTAATTTACACTATTCTTAATCCAAATTTATTAAATTTTATTTTCTGTTTCTTAGATGGAATTTTTATTTGAGCGTGTTTTTTTTTAGTTTTTTTAAACTATTATTTATTTTTCAAAAATGAAAAATATATATTTTTTTTATTATTACATTGTCATCGACCTTTGACAGCTGTGCAAAGTTTGAATTAAATCTGATCATTCAAAGTAGGACAAAATCGAGCTCAAACGGGTCGGTTACATACATACATACAGGTGAAGCTAATAAAAGCGTAATAAAATGTTGCAAGTGTCTACGAATAACCAACCAATAACCAAAAGTACATTTCAATCATTTTTAGAAATGTATGTCTGTCTGTCATAAAGCATATCGAGTAACATTTAGTCTTTGTTTCATTCAAATCGATTCGCCCTATCAAAAGTTATTGTAATTTTAACGACGACGCGACTTAAGTACGAGATAAAAGTAGATAGTAATTGGACTTAATACGAATGTCTCAGTCACTATTTTGAACATCAGATTCCACGCGGACGAAGTCGGGGGCATAGCTAGTCTATATACAAATAGGCAGTGGAACCTGGTGGAACCTCTTGACAACAAAACGCCATCTTTTCAAAAGTTAAAATTTTTCTAATTGTTTCAAGAATTTATATAACTGACCTCTAAGCTAAACTTCTGATATTTTCTTACAAATCTATTTATGATAGACTAAGTTATTACAAACGGTTTAAACACCACTTCTTCCGGTATATACACCCTTACTCTTATAGACATAACCAATGCAACATGTCTCCACATATGATTGTTTTTTCTATTATAATTAGGTATTTTTTAAAGTAGCAAAAATATCCTGGTCATCAAATCCATTGAGAAAATTGTTAGTTCTATAAAAAATATTCTCGAGTATCTACTGTTATGAACAAAGTATATTAATTATAGAAGACAGATAAATAACAATATAAGATATTTTATGAAATTAAGGTAATTTAACTTAATTAAATTTATTTCTTTAATTTAATTAACTTAATAAGTCGAGTAATTATTGTCACATATATTCGTTCTTATCTAGTAAAAAGCTTAAATGTTTGTACCCGCATTCACATAATTTAACTACAACATTTTAACTTCTACAGTAAATAAACCTTCGTAATAAAAATTATTTCGTTCCAGACAACGGGCTTCTTTACACCTGCGGCGAATCGCGGCACAATAAATTGTGCTTGCAGGAAATCGACAAAACTGATAATTCAAACGAGACTGACCCCAATCAATACACGCCTAAGCGGGTCACAGCCATGAATGGGCACATTGTAGACAATGTAGCATGCGGTGGCTGCCACACTTTACTCACCGCCACTAAGGGATCAAACGTGGATTTTACAAACAACGATTTCAATATCATCGACGCTTCGACAAGACAGCTCGCCTTAACTGAACTACCTCCACTGCAAAAAATCCCAGCATCTATTAAAACAGAAGAACCTGAATATACAATGGAAGACGTGACTAATTCTAACATCGATGAACAACACAATGTCATTGATAGTGTGAATGGAAATACAAATGAGGAGATAGGATCAATTGATTCATTAGAAGCTAACGTTAGTGGATCACATATAGTAAATATAAACGACCTTGAAAACGAAAACGGAAGCATACATGACGTGGCCGATACAAACAATGAAATCGATCGATCTTCCCGCATTGTTAAAGTTGAAAATGAAGTTATGGATGTCATTGATAACATCGATACAATGGAAAACAGAGCTCAAGAAAAAATCGAAAATACTATTTTCACTGTCAACGATACGGTCAAGGATAAAGTAGAAGTTGTCGAAGAATTCGTTAAAAAGTGTGCTGTAATCGATCCCATACATGATGAGGCTAAATCAGTTTTATCGGTACCAGACAAAGCTATCGAAATAAAAAATTCACCGCCCCCGAAGACGCCGATAATACCAGAACTGTTGCATGTTCCAGACATATCTCAAATCAGTCCTGGTTTAAGTAAACACAGTGACGAAAAAAGTGAAACTGGACAATCTGAAAACGAAACGATTCCGTGCGGATCTGACAAATCAAGCCCACAAATGGGGAAAACAGCCAAAACTCAGGCCGTCATGCCTATCGTGAGAAGTGAAGATCACATAGATGCAGTTGAAAAAGAAAATAATGAGGAGAATGACGTCGTAGTGAACAAAATACAAGAAAAAGGTCGTTTTGCTCGCATGTTCCAATCGCTAAGAGATAAAGAAAACTCATGTATGGGTAGAGGAAAGGTTATCGAAGAAAAAGCTGTAGGTAAGGATATTTCTGATAATAAAAATTTATCTTTTTGCACAACAGACGTAAAACCACAACGATTTTATACATATAAATGGGATTTAAGTGTCTATTGTTGGTAGCAGATATATCCCAAACGGTTGAATCGATTTTCATAAGGCTTATACTAGCAGATACAAAACTTCTCACAGTTACCCGAGAGCTTTTAGCAATAGTGGGTTAAGGAATTTTAGAGGTAACCTAAAATGGGGATTATGTAATAATTGCACCATTACCATGAAATAAATAAAAGACAGTTCCAAATTGAACCAGATAAAGTATTGTCACGAGAACAATGTCGTGGGCAATAGCTAGTCTCCACTAACTTCGGTCACATAATTAGTAACATACTAACTGTGCCCGCGACTCTGTCCGCGTGGAACTCAATGTAAAAAAAAACTGACTAAAATAAATTATCTGAATATATTAAACCCATTTACTTATCTACTTTTCTCTCGTACTTAAGTCGCGTCGTCTTTAAAATTACAATAACTTTTAATAGAGTGAACCAATTTTAATGAAACTAAGACTAAACGTTACTCGAGGATATGCTTTAGTATTTTCTTAGTAAGATCTTATAGTGAAAGCGGTACTTTCGCAATGACTCGTGTCCATGCAAACAGACAGACATTTCAAAAACGATAGAAATGTATTCTATTACTTATTCCAAGACACCTGCAACATTATTTTTTACAAGAATCTAAAATGTACAGACACGTTACAGTTACATACTTATTACATGTATAGATAGATACATAATATGATTGGTACATCTTCTAAAGACAATTAATTATGTTAGATAATCATACTTACTCACCATAAGGTGAGTACAGGAGACTTGGAATGCACTATAGGTTCACAGGTTTTAAGTTTTATTAGAATTATCGTAGGTGGCAACACTCGTGTAGTTGCGCGCGGTAATTGAAGGAAAGGGAAAGGAATTAGGGGTGACAGGTGTTATCAAAATGGCCGGCAATATGGGATCACCCAATCAAATGGCCCATTTATGAAACATGCGCTCGTGTGTCTGTGGACGCATATCTTTGTTTATTTTTTATTTATTTTTTCGCTTACAAACTTCAATGTTTATTCCGCTTATTTCAGAGACGGTACACAAAGGCATCGACAACGCTGAGGAAACAGTACATAAAGTAGAAGAGACCGTAGAAACACAGATAAGAAACCAAACTAACTCATCGACATGCACTATTCTGTAAAAAAAATCGTCTTCTAAATGTTTAGCTTAATACAAAAAAAATATTGCTGTTGTTACATATTATGGATTTACTTTTTACATATTTACGATCGGTGAAAAGTTTAAAAGAATAAATTTATTTGAATTTATTAAATATCGTTTATATTTTTTGTCTATATTACCATTGTTTTGTTTTTTTTCGATAGTTAAATCCGAACCTTCACCATTATTCGACGTGATGCGTGTTTATTCCAAAAGAAAAAAATGCAAGAAACGTTATATTTCTAGTGAAGACATAACAACGCTTACTTTATTTTGCTTTTTATTAAATAATAACTTAGAGCAAATATGGCGACTGCCAGTGATTTATATATCCATAGACACACTTCGGTATAGAAGTACATAATTAAAAAATACGTAACACAATACTGTCTTCTTGTGGAACTATTCTGATCAGGCTACGTAAGCGACAAGAAAAATTATTTAACTTTAAAACCAACTTATCAATCTTCAAAGACTGATTCAATTTAACGCGCCATCACGAACGAAATAAATTTACTTAAAACTATGTATATAGTTATCACGAGTGCACAGTTACTATTGAGTCATAATGTACTATCTCGCTTATCTATACTAATATTATAAAGCTGGAAGGTTTGTTTGTTTGTTTGGTTGAATGCGCTTATCTCAGGTACTACTGATCCGATTTGAAAAATTCTTTCAGTGTTCGATAAGTCATTTATCGACGGAGGCTATAGGCTATATTTCAACACGCTAAAACCAGCAAAATAGCAGTTGAGCACCAATGAAGTATGTTTCAAAATCGGGGTTAACGTACGTACTATTTGAAGACATTTAAACCTTCTACTTAAACGAAGTCGCGAGTCAGCATTAGGCCAAAGTAACTATTCCACGCGGTCGATGTCGCGGACAGAACACTTCAATAAAATAAATGTAGTGAGAGTTTTGACGTTAATCTCTCTTAATTTTTTCTAGGAAGTTCTAACAAGAGGGCCGCCATCTTGTTAGAACATTCTATTGGTCACAGGAAACTTGTAATATTATTACCTACTCGACAATGGGAGTAATAGTCTATTAGAAGATTGGTTGCCAAAGAATACAGATCAAGTTGTTTCAGGCGATATGGCGTTAGGTAATGTTTTTAGGGTATATATCTTAAAAGCTGCTTTTATTTTTGAAAGCAAAGAGTGAGATCGAAAAACAAAAATAAAAAACATGTAGTAACTTTTAATTTTTTTTTTATAAAATACCAAAATATACGGTATATGGAACAAAGTATAAAATACGTTACAGAAGCTAATGATTTAACATTATCGTCCCGAATACAAGTTATATTGTTAACAGTAGGTAGACCAAAAGCGTGACAATAATTATAACAATGTACAACAGCCGTTACAATGTATGTGCAAAATAGTTTATTATCTTTTTTTATAACCTTTTTATATCTATCGTTACTAATTTCTCCTTCGACATATTAGTAAATACAAACTTACACGTTACATCATCTATGTGACCATTGACACACGTCCGAGCGCAGGTTTTGTATAAAAATCAGACTTATAATTTTCAACAAACAACTACGTAATCGTTTATGTTCAAATGATAAATACGAAGAGAAATAGTGAAACTTAAAAAAAACAACACTAACTTCTTGTTAAATAAAATATTTCATTACTCTAATTATAAAGGAAACGCAAAGTTCACGTGACAGATTATCCTCGAGTTAAACCTTAGAACACATTAAAGACACAGGGTCCACAAAATCCGCCTCAAAACTGTCTCCACTTAAGTGTACATAAGGCTTTTTACTTATACAATAGTATTGTTCTAATCTGTCTCATAAACCTATGATCACGTGTTATTTTAGTATAGAATGCCTAAACGGTGTAAAGATTCTTCGTAGCGGAGCTGTGCTTCACCATAGTGTCTCTGTGCACTTGGAAGCCAATTTTTCCGTGAATACCGAGCTGCTCCTTGAGTTTCCTACCTATTTCAATGGTGCCGTGCTGCTTCGATGCATCTGCTGTCCAGATACCTGTAAACGATAAAAGAACATACGGTTAGATTTATATTCGTGTTTTTATGTAACTGCATATAATAACCGTTGAAATTAAAATAAGAAAAATCAACGCCGTCACAAGGATTGCCGACAGAAGAGAAAACTCAATAAAATAGAATAAGGGTGTTCTGTTTTGAATTATTAAGCTAATTATACCGTGAATTATTTAAATTTCATAATTTGTAAATTGAAATATTACATACTAGCGGGCTTGGCAGACGTTGTCCCGCCCTGATTATAAAAAAAATGGATAAATTATATACCAAAACGTTCCTCGTGAATCACTTTATAGACCTTGAAAACCACATAAAGATCCGTTCTGTAGTTTTTGAGTTTATGCGAACAGACAGGCAGACAGATGCGGTAGGGGACTTCGTTTTATACTACGTAATGATAATGTATACTAATAACGCAGGGAGGTATATGTCGGCGCGACGCGCCATGATCCATCACAAAAATGATATAAATGATAACTAAACCACCCCATCATAATAATATCGTCAGAATGAACTCACTAAACCACCCATAATAATAATATCGTCATAAACCTCCCATAATATTAATCTCATCACATCTCAATATAAAATAATAATTAAGAACTATTAATTCAGACTATCACCCCTTCACAATAATACTGCGACTCAACACAAAATAATAATCAATTCAGACTATTTGGTACAGTAGATAACCAATTAATTTGTTACAAATAATAACTAATTTGTACGGGTGTACCGTTCGACGCCAGAGCCAAGACTGCCTTAACGACGGTCGCTTCGCTCCTTTTATACCAAAACAAGTCGAGTAGTAGGGAGAGAGGCGTGACCGAATCACGCGATGAATGTGGGTAGGCGCCGATATATATCTAGGAGTTCTCAGTTTAAAATCGCCAATATGTTGTGGGCTGGCGCAGTGATCATGCCCATACCTCCTTCGGGAAGAGGCCTATGGCCCTGCAATGGATCTCTTACACGATCATGATAATGATAGTTGTATTATACTACCATAGACAATAAATATAGTTAAACTGATGTTTTCGTTAGAAATTTTGTTTGTTTGTTTCTGAGTTTGTCTCTAGGTACAGTATGTTGTTGCATCACATTGTCACATAACATCAGATGAAACTATGGACATCACATGGTTCAGTTCATGAACATTAATTAATTTTTAATCTGGCAACACTCCCAATTACTTTTCCTTTTAACGTTGCAATCATAGTTTACACACAATGTGTATATTTAAAGAAATAAAGTTTATTTCTGCAGTAAAACATAATTTTGTGTTCACAATAAAAAAATATAAAACACACTCAAATATATAAATTATAAGACATAAAATATTAAAAGACTATATAAACTTATCAAAAAAGTCTAAGCAACATGTACTAATTTAAATTTTAGGATAGTTCTTCACATTATAATGTTGTATTTTATTTTTAAAATAATATCTTTAGGGTTCTATGATGCAAAAATAACAGCTGTTCTTTTAATAACAGAAATGAACAATATTAGAATATACTATAGAAATTAAGATACATAAGAAACTAAACTTTTTTCTTACAGAATGAAATTTCTAAAGAAAATGTATTTATTGTGAAAGAATAGAACAATTTAATACAAAGTATGGTCTCCTCTGCTATTCAGAACTTGTCGGCAACGATTATTCATTGAATTAATGAGACTGTTTATGTCATCTTGCGGTATTCGCTCCCAATGGAATTGTAGCAAATCCTTCAGCTGTTGGGTTGTTGTCGCTCCGTCCAAGTCCTTCAAAACACGTCTCTGGAGCATGTCCCATGCGTGCTCGATGGGGTTGAGATCTGGCGATTGTGCAGGCCAGGGCAATACCCGGATGTTCTCCGTTGCAAAGTATTCACTGGTTCGCCGAGCTGTATGTGAACGCGCATTGTCATGCATTAACCTAAAATCGGAGCCAAAGGTTTGTGCAAATGGGTAGACATAAGGTCTGAGAATATCCTCAATGTAATTTTCAGCATTCATGTTTCCATTTACAAAAACGAGCTCAGTTCGCCTGTTCTTCATAATACCCGCCCATAACATAACTGTTGAGCCGCTGTATGGATGAACTTCCTGAACGCACCTGAGCCTTTCAGTATTTCCGGGCCGACGATACACTCGCACCCTTCTTGTATCAGGCTTAAACCCGAATCGCGACTCATCGGAAAACATAATTTTATCCCATTGTTCCTGGGTCCATGTTATGCGTTCTCTACACCATTCATATCGACGAGCGCGATTCCCGTGACATATCGGTGGGCACCTGATTGGGCGTCGAGCTCGTAGGCCGTACTCATGCAGTCGATTTCGCACAGTTTGAGGACTTACATCAACACCACTTGAAATTTGTAGCCTCAAACTTATCTCTCGAGCGGTTAACATCGGCTGGCGTCTTGCAGTCAGTTGTATGTACCGGTCTTGCCGAGTGGTTGTACTCCTTTTACGGCCTGGATGCTGTTCAGCGGGTTCTCCTGTATTATTGTAGCGCTGCCAAAGACGACAAATAACACTTCTATGAATGCCAAAATGTCGAGATACCTGAGATTGATTACTTCCCGCTTGCAACATCCCTACAGCTCTTTGCATTTCATCTGCCATCAAATGACGTCGCTTCATGACGTAAAGAATATCTAACAATTCAATTTTGTCGCTAACTTTATTTAAATGGTTGGTAAAATTATAAAATCAAGACTATACGTAGCAATTAAAACGCACTTAAATTCAAACAAATTCACAGTCATTTGAATTTTATGAAAAAACAAAACATAATCAAATTTTTTTTTTACAACCTGCCAGTATGTCATCAATAACAAAAAAGTTTACCTACCTACGCACTTTGTTTGAGTAAATACTTAGAAAATAATTAATATAAATGGTAAAATTTGTAATATTTGCTTAGACTTTTTTGATGTGTGTAGTATAGAATATTGAATATAATATCTATCTACAGGCTTACATTTCATGAAGTTTGGTTTGTTTTTTTTTTTAACTTTCTAATTATATATATATATA